>JAVSBT010496742.1:21690-38799 GCA_033118115.1 Pharyngocirrus eroticus
TGTATATATCTATGAAAATCAATGGCAAACTTTGGCTTCAAACATGTCTTGTTTTTTTTTCTATGGTTTTGGCTAATCGAACTAAAAGTGATACTGTTTACAGTACAGTATCGGTTGTCTCCTTCTGTCATGGTCTCTGTGGTTGAAGTTCTTCAGTTCTCCACCCACGAAATTTGAAACAGATATTGACTAATGGCTGTCAATGGAATTCTATTCCAGAATGTTATTGATTTGTAATCAATAATCAATACATGGGACATTGATAGACTTGTGAAGTGAATACTCCGCTTGATTGAGTATTGATGAAAAGCTATTTGATTACACTGAATGTAGGGTGTGTCACAGAAAATTCAGTGCTGAAGGTTTGGGCAAGTGTAAAATGGGTGTAACTTATTGATTTCTAAAGGGTCTGAAAGTTATTGAGATGGAGAGGTTGACATGAATGTGATGAAGTGAAAATTGACCTGTCTTGTCTTTGCTTCATTGAGGATTCATGCTTTGAATTGTAGTAAAATTTGCCTTGTTTGGAAATATGGAATTGTTTGATCAAACTGTTAAATGTCTTAATTACAGCGCCTTTTTGAAGTTTGTGTGAATGAGGCATGTCAATTCGTCAAGTCAATCGTTACCACAGCAACCTCGAAACAGTCCAAAACTAGGAGTAATATTGATTTTCAATAGATTACAACTTCAATGCACTTTTTTTGCTTGTGATCATCAAAGTGAAATTGATTTTTTGATGTGAAAAATTGTCAAGACCGAGATCAAGATTTGGTTTAATGCAACAAAGAAAAAATTGTAATAAATGTCATGGAAAGATTGACTTATGATGACTTGACATGTGTTTGATTATTAAGAAGTCAATTCAAATAGTAGATCAAATAGTTTTCTATGCAAAAAGAAATCACTTCCTTGAAAGACTTGTAAATCTTGCAATAAGATTTAACCATGGAACATGTGAAAGGTTTACGATTGCCATAAAAACGTTTCCTTGTTTTCAGAGTTGTATTTTACTTCTTCAAAAGATCACTAAATCAAATCTCAAATAAAAAATGATTTCTGGTATATTTATTTGATTTTTTTTCCTCTTGATTCTTGTTTCTCAAAAGATCTGCCAATGTATTGATTCTGGATGTGTTTTATATGTTTTCAGCTTGCTAAACTAGAAGAAGAACTGGCAGGGAAAAACAGGGCGTTCAAACTCTTAGAAGATACAATGAAAAATCAAGAAGATTACGAGGAAGTCAAGAGAGAATTAAAGTGAGAATTTACTTGAATACCAGTGTACATTGAACATTTGAACAATAACAATAACACTTTGAATTAGGTTGAAATTATAGGTTTTCAGTACAATTGGTGCCAACACAGAAAAGAAAAAAAAACAGGAGAACATAGTTGGTTTTTTTAATTGGTATTATAATGAAGGTGTAAAAACACTTAGTATAGTTGTATAGGTTTTGATTCACTTGATTGCAAGAATATTTGAGTAGAATTAGAAAAGAATTCTAAAGGTATGACAATATAAAACAATGAATAAATAAATATGTGGATGAATTGACTGCAGAATCTGTTAACTCCAATATCATACATTTTCCCTTTTTTTTCTTCTCAAATGATAGCATACTGAAATCAATTGAATTCAGTTCTAGTAGTGAAGAAAACAGTCAAAGTGGAGATCAACCCAAGGCTAAGTCTTTAGAAATGCTATTACTGGAAAAAAACAGAACCCTGCAGACAGATAATACACAAATGAAAGTGGCCAACAATGACTTGACAGGTAAGAGGGAGAATAAGCTTGTCAGCATTTTCTCCTCAGCTTTTTTAAATATACATTTTCCTTGGTGATTGGCTCCTTGAATCCCTACCTTTTTCTTTTTTTACCAGCAACAGAAGAAAAATATTGTTTGCATTCCCCAAATACAAATGTAAACCTGATTAAAATGGTATCAAGCATTTCAGATGTTTATAGTTTACATCTTTACAAACTCAAATCTCAATACATGCAGTAGATGGATAGCAAGGTCTGAAGACCAAGAATTTGTGCAAAGAATGGAGCAAGAGCTCTGGTCGATTCATTTCATGATATTGTATTATTGTTTAAAATCTAATAGAAATGTTTAAATTTTTACTAACATTGATATCAGTACTAAGAACTGTAGTCACTTTCTTGAGTAACAAATCCACAGCACACTTACAAAGCACCTTTTTAGCCCTATAAACACTAGTGCCATGTTAAACCAATCCCCAGTGGTTATTTTGACATGGAGCCAGGGTTTAAAGGGTTAGAATAGAAAAAGATAAGCACTAGTTCATTCTGTAGCATCGAAATTAAATCCTGCTTTTTCAGGTGAGAAAATTGCCTTCTCTCAAATTGCTATGATATTTAAGATATCATATCACTTACCCTCAACTGTACATAGATATTTCACAACCTTTTCACAATAGGTTTTATTTAGTATTTTTTTCCACAATCTCTTCCTCGAACAGGAATATGTTTTCATTTATTTTTCTACGCGAGTGGTGGCTGACCGTACTCCTACTCAAGAAAGGTGTACAAATGCAGTGTTTTGGTTCTTGATAGGGAAAGTGTAAATGCCCAGCCCAAAAAACCCAAGCAGAATGTAGCCTTGAACTTTGATGTTGTTCATGTATTGTTATAGGGGAAAGGGAAGGGGGAGCTTCTTGTGTAGGGATGGCTTTTTGTAACATCAGTGCCAAAGAAAAGGGAAAAAAGAAACCTGATGTGCATTTCTACACCTTTCTTTTCTAGGAAAGAGTGAGGAATCGGAACAAGAGAAAGAACTTCCTGCGGAACCATCTTTAACTAACACTGATGCGTTTGCTTCAATTATCGGACAAGAAATTGTTTCTTCACAACTCCGTAGCAGTCAGCAACCGCTTGAAAATGGACTTCCCGCACCTCCGTCACAACCTGAATCCAGTCCAAAGCCTTTCCCGGCACCATCTGCTCCTGCTCCAACAATTACAAACGGAGGTGTTCTATCTGAACAGGAACACTTAAAAGCCCTGGGAATAGCAGCTAGCAAACATCATCCTCATTTCAATAATGGAGCACCTCAAGTCCCTCCATTGAGAGAGATCATGGATGGTGTGGCCCTTATGAACCATCAAATTCATGCTCTCAGTATGAGTAGAGGCAGCTCTGACAGCTCAAACTCACAAGTGTTGGATACTGCTGATGTTGCACAAAAAATCCGTGAAATTCTTAGCTCTCATAATATTGGACAGAGACTTTTTGCGAAGCATGTCCTTGGTTTGTCACAAGGAACCGTCAGTGAACTCTTATCTAAACCTAAGCATTGGGACAAACTAACAGAAAAGGGAAGAGAGTCTTACAGAAAAATGTTTGCATGGGCTTGCGACGAAACAAATGTTCTAGCTCTGAAAGCCATATCTCCTAAAAAAGGTAAGTTCTAAAACAGAGTGATGTTTATGATATTCTAATTATCCAAATTGGTTGATGTTATTTTTCTATATCATATGATTATTCACACCTTATTTTTTGTACAGGGTCACAACCCATTATGTCAAATTATCGCCAAGAAGACGCACAGACAGAAGAACGCATAGCAGCGATCTTGAGTGAAGCTCAGGTCCAGATGCATGCCAAAAATAGCCATGAAAAGGTACTGGACCTTGTCCACTTCTTGCCGGTAAATTGAATACATTACTTCACGCACCACTGTGTTGTTTCAAATGAAAAAACAATCTAAATGCACTTAAAGTCAATTGTCCCATGTTGTCTGCTTTAGTGGTGTGATGGTAGAAGTTTGGTGGTATATTTAGTCATTTCTTTTGAAAAAATGGAAGACCAGAAAGACAACTCTGGAGTCTTGAAAGAAGAACTAGCAATGGTTGCTTATAATTGTTTTTGATGCTTTGATGTTGATTTATTTAAATTGTGCTGAAGAAAAAAAATAACATCTGCATTTTCAATGTTGAAAAAAAAAAAAATTGGAAAAGTTGTGAATTACTAGCTGTTTAAAAGGTTTTGTAAAGCTTTTGTCATTTGTGGATCAAGTTTAGCTAGGCTAGCAATATCATTATCATTGGTGCATTTCATTAGATTTCTAACATTGCACGTTGAATTAGGCTAGCTAAATTGTTGATAATTACTTCTTAGCTCATCTCAACACAATAAAAGTCCCCCCCCCCCTTTTTCCTCTTAGATCTAAGTGCGATCTGTGTTTGTGAAAACAGGTAACAATACTAACGATTCTCACAAACTTCTTTTTGCAGAGTCAAGTCACAAACGCCATGGTTGCAAGCATATATCAGCAAGAGTTAGCAAAGATGTCACAACACTCCCATACAAATCATATACACAACCTTGGGAGACGTCTTTCAGATCCACAGAGTCAGCTAACGAGAGAAATGGTGATGGCAAGCCAGGAGAGCACACCAAGAGGACGTCGTCCCCAAACAGACAGTGGGAATCTGTCTAGTGAAATTGTGGCCAAAATTTATCAAGAGGAACTAGAGAAGTTAGCTCTTGCTGCACAAAAGAGTGGCAATTTGGCCGAATGTACAATGTACCAGCAGGAATTAGCTCGTATGGCACAAGCAGTACAGAAACAGAATGGTAGTAGGAAAGACTCAGAAGGCTCAAACAAAGAAAATGATCAAAATAGTGAAAATAGCTCAAGTCGTAGCGGTTTTGTGGTCAAAATGGAACCAGAAGAACAGACCATGCCAGAAGATCTCAGTATTAGAACCAAACCAGCCTCTTCAAGGAGTCCCTCTGTAAGCAGTGATACCCCAAGGGACAGGACACCCTCAGCCGATGGATCTCTACATCCAGATGGGTCAAGACATGCAGGGAGTGCCTTTTCACTTGTACGCCCGCGTTCAACCAGCACACCAGGTTTTGATCCCATTCAGTACCCGCTTATTGCACTAGATGGTATGTCACCTTTACAACGAATGCAAAGTATTGCTAACTCTTTAATGACAAAACAGGGCAATGCAGCTCAAAATTCACGCCCACTCAAGGCAGTGTTGCCACCTATCACTCAAGAAGAATTTGACAGATACTCGAATCTCAACACAGATGACCTTGTGAAAAAGGTCAAGGATACCCTCAGCCAATACTCAATCAGCCAACGACTGTTCGGTGAGAACATTCTAGGCCTCTCACAAGGTAGTGTGAGTGACCTCTTAGCTCGACCCAAACCCTGGCATATGTTGACTCAGAAGGGCCGGGAACCTTTCATCAGAATGCAGATCTTTCTAGAAGACCAAGAGTCAATCCCCAAACTGGTGGCCAACCAGTACCGCATCCCACCAGAGAAACTCTTGAGGTCAGGTGGCTATGGTAACGCCAGTGCATGTAAGTAATGCTTCCTTTATTTTGCAAAAGCTACACTGATTAGTCTTAGTTCTCCTTTGAAATTACCAACAGGAATAGTATACTTGCTTTCCTAGGATACTGATGGCCTTCTTATAGGTCTTATCAGGTAGTATTAGGTAGCCATAGATTAGATACACTGACTAGATGATCAGAACTAAAAACAATCTTTATAGAATTTCAGAAAAGCTACCCATCTTTTATTCACACTCAGTGTTCACCCACTGTTTCATTTTAACACTTTTTACAGTAACTGTTTTTTTCTCCTGTGTCTTGTTCAAAATTGAGGGACTAAGAAATCTTTGTGCAAAATTTTCTAAATGATCTCATTGAAACTCCAAATGTCCCCCTTTGCATGCCCTGTTCTTTGGTAAGATGTATGAAGTAAGCCCTATCTTTCTAACCCTATCCAGATCAACTCTTGGTGAGCAGGGAATATGATCATAATATGACTGAACCTGGGGAGATCAAAGGTAGGCAGTGTTTGTCATGTGTCTACATATCCCCATTGCATCCTATACCCACTCTTTAAAACATTGCAAATTACGAACAGAACTCGATTGAATTTTTTGTCTAATTTCTATTCACGAAAGTAGAGTTTCTGTGAAAAAATCAACCGGTAGTTTGTATTCTTCATCTTTTTTATAAACTAAGATGCTGTACCCACCATAGGTTGATTCCTTTAACCAAACCCAGATCTTGTGGTCACTTGAATTTGTTTTTGGTGTTGAATAGATTTGTGTAAGAAATTAAATACAGCGCCTGTAATTTCAATCCAAAATTTGTTCTGGACCTCAGTTAGAGTTGATATATATTTTTTAAAAAGAGTAGAACTTGACGTGGTGTGTGAACACTGGGATCTTCTTTCTAGAAAAATTCTTTTCTTTCTTTCTGAATTCTTTCAATATTAGATTGCCTCCTTTCCTTCTTTGAATTAGATCAGCTATCAGCTTTGCTAGACCTTTATGTAGTTAAACTATTAGAAAAGAAATAGCAATCCTTGAAAAAATATCTTTAGTAGTAATGCTAAGCTTAATAATTCATTCCTGCCCTGGATTTTTGAGCATTCATGAGGCAGTTGATGGTGATAAACAGTATATGACCACTCATGTAATGGTCATTGCTTTATATATGTAGCAAAATGTTTGTTTTGGACAGGCAAATAGTTAAGTTTTTTTAGGGAAATTTAGCAACTGAAAGCAAAATCTCTTTCATTGTTGTGTCCTTTTAAATTTGATTTTTTACCTAACCAATGGTTGAATCAGAATAGACTTGGACATCTTTTTGACTATTTTCTAGAAGATTTATTTTTCTTTTGAACAAGAGAATTTTTTAGATTTGAAAATGCTCTTTTTACAATGTTTTTCTTCCAAAATTATATCTGTTTAAGACTTATTTTGACTATTGCTCAATCTCTCTGTCTGTCTGTCTGTCTGTCTAATTAGTCAGGCAGAATGCCACTCTCTAAACCAACTTGTAGGTTTTTTTCATAGTTATTAACTTTTTACTATTTTTTGCCTTTCCTCAATTTTTTCAGCCTCACTACCAGAAATGTTAATGAGCCACCCACCTACCCCCACCACTACAGCTACTACTGCTGCTGCCGCAATATCATCACCACCAGCACCACCTACTCCAATAGAGCACCACCAACGTCAGCCACTACCTCATCCTCTCCACCATCACCCCATCCCTCACCACCACCACCCTGGATTAGATGTCCACATCCCTACTGTCCAACCCTCAGTCTATGAAATAGCAGCCATGACTGCAGAACTAGATACCCTAGCCATCACCAGTAAGGTCAAAGAAGTCCTCCAATATCATAACTTGGGACAGAAGTTGTTTGGAGAGGCTATACTGGCCCTGTCCCAGGGGTCGGTCAGTGAGCTCCTATCCAAGCCCAAACCGTGGCACATGCTCAGCCTCAAGGGCAGAGAACCTTTCATTAAGATGCACATGTGGTTGAATGATTTACACAACATTGAGAAACTCCGGCTGTTCCAAAACGAGCAGAGAGGTACGGAAAAATATCATTCCAAGCACTGCTGCTTGAATATCTGCTTGGTGCATGAGCATGCTATTCATATAACACAAACCAAATGATCGCTGTCTTACCAAATGCTTTTTGTTTTTACCCATAATGCTTTGCTTGCCTGTATTTGATCTCTTTTTATTGCTTGCATTCTAACCTTGTGATCTCTTACCCTTCTTTTAGACACAGAAGTATTGTGTTAGTCTGTTGGTGTCGCCCTCTGTTGTCTTGTATCTTTGCTTTTGTTTAATCTGATCTTGATGCGGCTGTCCTATTTTTGTTCTTTTCTTGTTGTTTGGTACTTTATGGTCATGATCTGTGCTATAGTAATCTATTGGCTGAAACAGCAATATTAACATGGTGCTGTTTTACTATGTCAGAAATAAAATGATTGATGGTTGGTGCTTGAAAATGTGAAGAGAGAAAAAAGCTCTGACATTGTGTCCATGTCAAATTGATCACCAGTGATCATTTTAACATCGACTCCAGCTTTGAAGATTGCTATAAAAGGTTGAGGGAGAAAGAAGTCTTGGAAGTGATTGAATTCTAACATCTTTGATTGGCTGGTATAAACCAATACCATTCATGTAAAATTAAACTTATTGAAATGCATGGGGGCTAAAGGGTTATGCCAAGGATGAAATACTTTGGGATTTATTTTGTGAATATTGTGTTAATTAATTGTGCTTGGTTTGGTTTTGTTTGATGGCATTAATTTGACTTTTTTTGTGAGTGATTTTGGCAGTATGATGGCAGTGATGTTGAAATTGTTATGTTTTGCCAAAGTGGTTGGTCATTTTTACAAGTTAACATTCTGTTCAGAAATTTCATTAGAGTTATAATTTCTGTACAAGCTGTACAAGCTAGGTAAAGTTCTTGATTAAACACCCTAGATCCATACTTCTTGTACAGTGTGCTTCCAAATGCTGCTTGTAACCAGGCACAAAGGAGGTACTTTTATCTGATGAGATTGTCTGAAATACAAAGGTGTTGTGATTAGAATTAAAAAATCCACAGTTGTTGATACTTGTCAAACAAATTAGCAAAATAATGAAATTATTGTTCACATTTTAATTGTGATTTTGATTTTGTCTTTTCAGCATCGAAGAAAAGAAAATTAAGCTCAGATGAAAAATCCAACGACAGCTTTGGTGCCAAGAAACCAAGAGTGTTTTTCACAGAAGAACAAAAAGAGGCACTTAGAATAGCCTATGCTCAGGATCCATATCCAAATCAAAACACAATAGAAAGTCTGGCCAATGATCTGGGAGTGACCTCAAAGACAATTGTCAACTGGTTCCATAATCACAGAATGAGAGCTAAACAACAAGTACACAATGGTTCAACTTCAAGTACAGGCAGCTACCTGTCTCCTTCTATGATTAAAATGGAACCAGATGAACTCTCTAATCAGAGTGACAGTGTGGCCAGCGACTCCAGCAGTCAGGCTTACAGGCAGACACAACCAAATGGGGAACACTCACAATGGATGTTCCCTTCATTTGAGCCAATCCCTCTTGCTAGAAGGCGGGAATCTGCACACTCAAACGATAGTCAAAATGAGAGTAAAAACGTTGAAAGGGAAGAAGATAGACAAGAGGAAGACAACAAACAAGAGGAAGAAAACAAACAAGAGGAAGAAAACAAACAAGAGAAAGAAAACAAACAAGAGGAAGAAAACAGTGAAAAGAATAAAAAGAATGAGGAAACTGAAGCTGAGCCTTCAACTGCCATAAAATCTTCTAGTAGAAGGAAAAAATCAAAACCAATGAGAGCCTACGAAGGCACACAATTAGACAAATTACATCAAACAACTCCACCTCCTAGCTCACCGTCAGAAACAAGCATTGAGCATGCTCAAGAGACTGTAGAACTGAACGGCAGTGAGGCGGAGGAAAGGCCAGATTCATCAGTGGTCCAAGAAAATGGTATCACCACTGATGAAAATAAAAATGATCAAAATCCTATCAAAAACAAAATCGAAAAACTTCAAACATCGATTCAAAGTGAAGATATTGATTGGGGCGATGAAATCGACAGAGAAGGGAATATCCAAAAATTGGCAGCAAACGTATCTAGAGACTCAGAAGATGAGTGGGAGTTTTAGGGTTAAGCTATTGGAGTGCATGCTAGCTTGGTCCAACTGGATAGTTTATGTATATTCAGATCTGGTTTTTTATTTATATGTTTTTGTGTGAAAAAAACAAACATGTTACAGTATTGAGCTTACATGTATATGGTGATATAATGCAATTAACAACCACATAATATTATGAAATATTGGTAAAAAGATAAAGAAAGTACACAATAATCATATCATTTCTTTTGCATTGTGTAGAAAAAAAGTTGAATTATAATTGTATGAGGACATGGAATATTGTGAAATAACATACTCCATAAAGTCCTATGAGTGAAAGGATCTCTCTGATTGGTCAGCTTGACTTTCTTATAAAATAAAGCACAAAATCAAAAGGTCTGCAACAAATAACTGGTGAAGTTTATAGTAGAGATATTTAATGCCTTGATATAGGGCAAATTAGAAAGTCTATAATTTTGGTTAGAATTACAAGAAAGACTGAGATAAGGCTGCTCCTTTACAGTGTGTCTATTGAAGAGGTTTTACTCTCCGTAGTAGGACAATCTTAAAATTAACTCAGATTTCAGAGTTGAATTGTCTTGTAATCACACAGAGCATAATATTAAAGACAGATTGTTGTATGAGTTAAATAGGATGTGAATCTAAGACTCCTAAAAATCAAAAAGACAGGACATTTCCTTGAATGCAGTCATTGTTTAGAATGTTTGCCTCTGCTCATTTGTACCCATATGAAACGTGTTGAAAATGTGTATGCTCAGTGCCGTGTAACACTGGATATTGTCATGTGATATCTTTTTTCATTCAATTAATGATGTAATTGTACCTGTGTTTGGAAGCATTGATATACATTGGGAAAGGGTTGGATGGGGTGGGGTTTGCATGGGAGTGTCACAGATTATCAACCCCCTAGTATCTCGTATAAATTACACTTTACAGAGGGAATTTTTTGAAGTCACCTTAAAATATGAAACTTTTCTGGCTTTTTTTGAAATGTTCCTTTTGGAAGATTTGATATTTGATCTGCTGTTAATTTTGAGTTTTCTTCACCATATTAATGTATATTATTTTGTTTATGGATCTAATGTTTTTATCTGCATTTGAGTTTTTTATGTTCGTATACATATACATTTCAGTCATATTCATATATTTATTCAAGATATTATTGTTTGCTGTGTTCAATCTGACATTTTTTCATTTCCATTCAAGATGGGGATTCCATCGTTTTAAATTATGATATTGTTTTTTTATGAGACCTGCCATGTTTGATTCTCAATTTCCATTTGCCATTTTCAGCTGGTTATCCAAGACTTCTTGTATTCAGTTGGCAACATGTTTTGTCTACAGAATAGTTCCCATTTTGGGAAAGTTCAATCCAACTTAGTTCGTTTTGAGTTATAAGTTGATTTTGCCAATGCATATTATTATCTGTGTTCATTTTTGATAAAGCAGAAACTTAGTTATGAAATCATAATTTGAATATTTGTCATTATTTAATCAACGGAAGCATGCATAATTTCATTATTTTATTATTATTTGAACTTAATCTCTATTATCTATACTCATAACAAGAAGGTCAAACAGAAATGCAGCTCATATTTACCTGAAAAAAACACTGTAACATTTCCTTATATTTTGTTTATTTAACGTCTTTTGTAATGTGGGATCGTTTCAGTTATTGAAGCATTTAAAATATTAAGATTTAAGGATCATTTTTTTGGCAGCTTGACTCTGAAATGAAGGATTTCTGCTCTAACGTTCACAAGGCTTGATCCTAGTTTCCACTCTCATGGACTGTTGATAGTTTTTAGTGTTATCTGTTAGTAGTACTATATGCTTAAAAAAATCTTTTAAAATATCCACTCTCTATGGTACTTAACCAAATTATGTGCCTATTGTGCTTTTAAACAACGCCTCAAGTCTTAAAAAAGTGAATATACTGTGTACATGTATACATCAGAATTTATATATTTGTGACTAGATGGAGACATTGTAGCCAAGCTACAAACATGGACAACACTGACAAATCTGTAAATATAAAAATAGTCGGTGATGCCCAAGATGTTTTCTTTCTTTCTATGTGTACTTAACTATATGGTCAGCATACTGTGGTCTTTGATGGTGAAATTTGCTTAATGTATGTTTCTTACAACTTTTGTCTTTTTATAAGAAAAAAATGGTTGTGTTCTTGTGGTTTTTGTAATGTTATGAAGCATAGGACGGACAGATTTTTTTTTGTTTCTTATTGAAAAAAACCCAAAAGCATTTTGAAAGTCTATTTTACAATTTAAAAGTTTCACCTGTTACAAGCATTTCTTTCACTGATTTAAAGTTTACAACTATCATTGTGTCATATTCTATTATGTAGTATTCTGAGACAGGATACATACATCATTATTCTCCTAAACTTGGATATACTCTC
The DNA here is from genome assembly GCA_033118115.1 of Pharyngocirrus eroticus. Classification (NCBI taxonomy): domain Eukaryota; kingdom Metazoa; phylum Annelida; class Polychaeta; family Saccocirridae; genus Pharyngocirrus; species Pharyngocirrus eroticus. The sequence continues at coordinate 33,611 of JAVSBT010496742.1, forward strand.
CACTCACAATGTGGAAACTTCTAGAAGGAAGCCTTGTTAATATCAGTATTCATAACCGATAATCAGACATTCTTTTGTGTGTCAGTTTTTCTATCACTTTTTAATCTTCAAATTTGCCTTAACTCTACATAGGCGTTCAATCAACTATCTTGCTCTCAAAATAAGCCGTTCATGTCTTCTTGGAAATATTTTCACTTCTTGTCTAGTCAAACAGTGACATTGTGTTCATTCAAGTTAAAGCCATTTTGTTTTCATTTTTTACAAAGATTTCTTTAGTGTAGTGTTTTTTGGTTTTTAAGTTTCAAAAACTTTGATATTCATTGTTATAAACAAAAATATTTTCATGGTTGTGCCTATAATGTCAGAAGGAAAAAAAAAATCCTATTCTAGAAATACAATAATTATATCTGTCATTTTTGTAGAATCTCTTTCCTCTTTAATCAGGTTATGTAGTTCTTTGGAAAGGAAAAAAGTGTTTATTTTTCTGATGAATGAAATGTTACATATCTTAATGCTTATATTCTCTCTTGTGTCAAAAATCAAAGCAGTATTGTTAACTTGTTGTGTATCTTATGCTCTTTCTTTAAAAAAAGTGTTTTTATTTTTCTTCGTTCTGTTCAAGTTGTTAAAGAGAAACCTATTTTCTTACATTTTCACTGTTTGCGTGTATAATCTTACACCAATTTCCGGAATTGTCGCAAAAATGTGATTGGGCATTCAAACAGAAATGACATCTAGTGTCTGAAATAGTACACATTTTCAAGGGATTTATTTTGTCAATAATGATGATGATGATGATGAGAAGCTCATTACTGGTGTTTTAATTAATTTGATAATGTGATGACTGGTATATGCCTTTTCTGTTGATAAACTAGTGTCTGTTTATATTGAATTTTTGTTTACTGCTGAGATGTAGTAATAATATGCTCAAACTAATAGTGGTCGTTCTTCAATAATACAACACATTGCATGTAATATTATGACACACAGTAGTCATAATATGTTGTTTTGGAAACTTTTAATTACTGACGACTTGATTTGTACAAATCCAATTCAACTTATTGCTGTCATGAGATCAAAATATTTTGTTTCGACAAATGATTCTTGATGGCATAATGAGAGTTGATTCAGTGTCCGTTGAGGAATGAGTGCAATTGTAGACAGTTTTATTTATAACCAATGTGTGTTCATACTCAACATATAATTGTGCAATAATCAAGATGGTAAAATTTGAATAGATTATGATGCATTATGGGGAATTTTCTCTGTAATCAAGTTATTAAAAAGACATATTTAGATTAGTCCATATGGAGAGATACAAGAGATCTTACTCAGGCGTGCTAAAGCATAATGAACACTTTTTCCTATAGACTTCAAATGAAAATATCAATTCTTTATTTAAAAAATTAAACATTGCCTTACTTCATGAATGAATAAATGCTTTACAAAAGTACATGAAATGACAGTTAAGTTACATTTCAGGAATGTATATTATTTTTGTCTTGTGTGTTATGTTTATGCATGTATTATTACTAAAGGTTGTTTGAAACGATTCACAAAAACTGCCTATAAAATGTGTTATTTCAAAGATTGGTTCAAAATGTATGAATGCCTATTTCTTATTTTTTATTAAAAACGAACTCCTACAATCATACAAAATGTTTCAAACTATCGAAGAATAATTACATTGTCTACAACCTAGATATCTTGTCAAATTCTATGGTGTTTTCGTTGACTATGTTGTTGTAATGTATACCTTATATACAGTATTTTAGCAGATCATGATATAAACGCAGTATATATTTTGTAATTGATCATTTTGTGAAATAAATGCTGCCATATGTATTCTGGATATGTCTTTGTTTTTCATATTTTACACCAAAGAGTTACCCTGGCATTCATGTTTTTTTCCCCCTTCAACAAAAAGCCTTTCGTTGTTTGAAATTTCCATTTTTGCTCTTCCATCCTAAGTAATTCTATACAATGAGCCTCTTAAATGAAGCCGGACACAGGTTTGAAATTTAAACAAAGATACAAAAAAATGATAAACGGTAGAGGTACCTGTACTGCCACCTTCTTGATTAATGCAAAGACTATGAATACCCAAGCCTCTTGGATAGAATGGAACTTAACACTGAATCAGTGCAGCCTCCTCGTGACCATGTTGTGATAAAAACTGACCTTTGTCGGATTTTGCAACTGTTCCATGCAAATATATACACTAGACTATAGAAATGTGTCCTTTTTATCATTGACAAGGTGGCAAAGCGAGACATCTTGGGTATCTTAAAAGTCTGATTTATGCATTTACAGTACCTTGAGGTTCAAATATTCCCAAGTCTAAATAAATGCATGCCACATACATGGGAGACACCTGACCATGCCCGACACAAGGATGAAGACAACTCCAGGCATTTTCTTAGAAATTGATGCCTGCCAAATGCTGGAGTTCATTGAATTTTTCTAAGAAAATCCTGGAGTTAATCTTAATCCTTGCATCAGGCATTGTCAGGTGTGTCCCATGTATCTGGCATGCATTTATTTAGACTAGGGTTGAATAAAGATAACAGTTAGATAGGTGCTGATATGTGTCAATCAAATATTGATGTCATTTGTGTTCCATTCAGACAGGGTATCGTGTATTTCATTTTTATTTTTTTATTTTTTTTTGGGGGGGGGGGTATTCTATAAACAAGAAATGCTTGATACCATGACTACCCTATCTCTCCACCCTATTGCTTGTCTACATTTTAGAAATAGATCTCTGTTGCTGGTAAAGAAGGTAGGATGTGATATTTCATTAATTAAAATACAGTTGCTATTTGTAAAGCTTTAGACTTTGATTGTGATAAACAACAGTGAATGACAATTTCATTACACATTAACTTTCAATATGATTCAAACAAAATTATCGCATGCAGGAATCAATTTACTTGAGGGATAGAGGGACCTTTTTTTACCCATATAAAAGTATTGGCAGGAATGTTGAGATTTTAGCCATCTTTTTAATAATCATGTTTGAAGGGGGAGGGGGTGTCCCTCTGAGAGAAAAAAAAGTAAATTGACATCTGCATGACTTATTTCTTTTATTCACAAATAACGCCATTATTTTTTCTTTTTTGCTATTTTTGAAAAAAATTAATGCTTGGTGGTAGAACATCTATTTTCCACCAAATACAGTATCTCCAAACTTATCATTTTGACACCTTATTTCAGCCAAGTACAGTTCTCTACAAGAGCAGTATAACGACGCCTTCAGAACTATTCAAGATCAAAAACAACTTGTCGCCCAATTGGAAGAAGATTTGAGAAGTGTGAACGCTTTGTCTTCAATGTTCAGAGGAGACGCAGAGGTAAAGGGTCTATTACTATAAGTCTAGAGTAGAAAGATTTTCTGTAATGCAATTCATTGGTTAGCTTTTGACTCATCATAAAGTGGTTTGAAATTATTTTTTTAAGAAAAAAGGATGTAGAGTGAGTTGTCTCTTTAAGATGATTTCTTTTTTTCAAATGTTGAAGTGATCTTTTTGTGACGTTGAATATGATATTTATAAAATCATTTTTTTGTATTTACAAGCATTTCTTTTGAATCTTATTTAATTCAAACTAAAAATGACCTCATGTTATTTAGTATGAGGCTTATATTGATGCAGAATGAAAAAAAGAGACGGAGTTGTAACTTGTAGGATGAAAAATTATGAAGCTTTTTTTAAGAATATGTCATAGATATCAATAGGAAATATTTTTGAGATTTTGTATAAATTGAACCAACAAATCAGGTTATTTAGTGATTAGTGCTTAAACAATTGAAAATTGAAGAGTCAATTAGGTACAGAAAAGAATTTTGAAACACAGAGGGGGCTCAATAGCAAAATGCTATACATGTACTTTGCTTCAATTTATGTTTTATTTTACCACTAGGGTGAAGCAGGGCAGAACCAAAGTGCAGAAATAGTTGCTGATGCTGTCAAGGAAATGGCTGCGCCAGGTAATTTTTATTTCTATTATCACAATGAAACATTCTACACTTCTACTTCATTACTTTATGTGTACTGAAGATATATCCTGAACAAAATATATAAACAGACCAGAAATTTTTTTTTCAATATTATAGATGTTGGAAATGTGAATAGATAAGGCCTACATTTTTAGTAAAAATTGTTGAATCATCAAGAGGGCGGGGGGGGGGTGGGGGGTCAGATTGAAATATCACCCCTCAATAACTTGTGTGTCTATTATATAAGCAGCAATGAGCATGACATTTTCTGCATCTCCTTCAGATTAAATTGACCAAGTATACAATAATGGCTTGTGAAAAAATATATGGATAGATCTTTTGCTAAGGGTCTCTTATTTTTAAAATGTAACATTCAAAATAATTAACCCTGATTAAATGTCATGGAAATATGTATATGATTTTGTTTTGTGTACCATGCTAGAATCCCTGAAAAAAAAAGTACAACAAAAAAAAAAATTCTCAAGTCAAATAAAATCAGTTATACATGTATATATACTGATTGAGAATTTCCAAAAATCTCCATTTGCCCCTGTATAATCAAATTTCTATTTTCATTACAGTGACAACAAATGTAGACAAATCTGCCGCAGACTCATTATTACCCATAATTCAAAGCCAGAGAGAAAGGTTTCGATTGAGAGCCCAGGAACTGGAAGCTGTTAGTAAACTACTTATTAAAAGTTATTAGAAGAAGAAAATCAAATAACAAAAATCATTTTTTGTAACTTTTATTTTTCTGTTGAAATGTGCCACATTACTATTTCTTCCCTCGTCATTATTGTAATCTTTATATAATGCTTCAACATGATTATTATGTGGTGTATGTAGGGTTTTGTAAAACAGAAAGAAAGATGAACACAAATTTAGTAAAAGTCCAGTTGTTTAATTGAATTGAATTATATTGAATTATTTTTATTTGTTGCAACTGGAAGTTGAAAATACATACACAAGACAAATGCAATCTGATGTTCAATCATTTTATCTCTATTTTCTTCTACACCTTTTTTCAGCAAACCATTTCTCAGCAACAACAAGTTCATATGCTTCAAAATGAGACAGACAAATTGAGATCAGATAATGTCAAGCTTTATGAAAAAATCAAATTCCTGCAGGCTTATCCAAAAACTGTGAGTTTCATTTATGGCTTGATTGATTGAATCATTTATTTATT
>JAVSBT010496743.1:0-20224 GCA_033118115.1 Pharyngocirrus eroticus
TGGAAGCTAATGGTAGTTTAGAGAATACTTTGACAGAACGACCTAACTATACATTATCGCCCGCTGGAGAGCCTCCGGCTACACGCTCATTGAATTTATCCACAAAAAAAGCTTATATAATTATTTTGATATCATTGTTTTTTCATAGAATGAGATGGCTTCCCTGAAGGCAGACAACAGTAGATTACAACAGCTTGTATGTAAAAAAGGAGTAACATCGCCGACACATAGCACTGCTGTAGAACCTCTTGAAAAGAGACTCAGTTTGGGAGATCCTGGAAATTTAGGTATGCACCGACAGAAGTTTAAAGAGGCCTCTGTCTAAAAGCCTGCATGTGCATGTAGAAAGTGGTTCACCTGCAATTTTTGTATCAAATCCTGAATGTGTTCATCATACAAACACTACCAGACATCCACATTGTAAAGCAATAATTTTGGAATCTAAAATACAAATATTTTCTTATAATTACATAGCAATGTCTTATCAAAGATACAAAAGAACAAAAAATATTTTAAAATGTGTACTACACGGACAGCTTATAATACTACCTATATGAAAATGGATAACAGGCTAGAAATGCCTTTTTTGATGTAGTTTTGCTTTGCACGGACAATATAAAGAATGAAATGCAATGATTTTGTTTGTGGAAATGGTTTTGATTTCATATTTCTCATACATATCTTTATTTTACTTTTTTTCTTACAATTTTCAAAAGAATAAAACAATGTGCATGTACACCTTTGCTTCTTTATGTTTTTGACATTATTTGCAACATAAGAGGGAGTTTTATTAGAGATTTTTTAGTTGTAGCTGGTTGATTTTTTCATTTGTAGCTACTTTTTATTGATACAGTTCAAGCATATATTTTTTATCACTGCATGCAATGAATAAAGCCAAAAAACAGCACTTCTTTTCTTTGATTTACATTTTTCTTAATCACAACTCACAACTAGTTTTAGCTCCAGAATGTCCTATGATAAAAGTGCATGAATCTTTCTAATGCACCTTTCACTATATGTATCTGACTAATTGTTTGTTGAAATGATTAGTCATAAGTTTCTTTTCTTTTCCGTATAATGTTTTTCTATTAACCAAAGTGCTAGCATTCTTTTGAATTCTTTTTACTTGTAAATTCTTTTCTGACTCTATGTCATGCCAGACAATCATTTTGAAAATGTAATGACATGCTCCAAGACTAAAATAAAACCATTTCACCATTTCTTTCTATCACAGACATGTTATTGAATGAAGGACCAAGTAAAGAAGGAAAGAAAATTACTATCTCTGTCTTCCTCACACCAAGCAGTGAATTGTCAAAATTACAAGAGGTTGGTTGAATTTGCATATTCAGAAAGAATAAATGTGCCTTTTTTTAATGACAGTGAATTGCAATGATAATACTTACAATGCATTTATGTAGCATTGTTATCAAATACACATCAGTAAATTCATAGTGTGTCAATGGGTTTTCTATGTAATTTGAAATCAAGTTTGTTTTGTTTTATCTGATTGCTATAACGGTAAAATTGTAATTTGGATTTGAATTTGATAATACAATTCTCTCCTTTAATTTTTTCTAGACAAAACCACAAGAAGTATTATTAGGAGCCATAGCTGTAAGTGGAAAAACAAAATGGGAAATGTTAGACAACATTGTTAGACGGCAATTTAAAGAATATGTTCTTAGAGTGGACCCAGTCACCAATATGGGTCTGAACTCTGAGAGTGTTTACAGTTATCATGTCGGTGAAATAGTCAGGACAAAAGGTAAGCTGATACAGAGTTCAAAAATCTATTTGGTGCTTTATGATACATTCTTACTTTGACTTCTGATCATTTATGAAAGAAGACTGCACAGCTAACTCTTCATTCTATTGTTCCTTTTTAGATCTGCAGTTACCAGAGTTGTTACCATGCGGGTACCTTGTAGGAGAAAATATGCAAATTAATATCACATTAAAAGGTTTGAATTTCATCCTGGTTTCTCTAACTCAAATTTTTTTTTTGGGGGGGGGGGGGGGTATTAAGGTACAGAATTCAAAGTATCGGAAAATCCTATCAAAATCATTTATTTTCTGAACCAATTTGACTGAATCTTCCCTAACCATTATTGTGTCCACTTGGTGGTTCCTTGGTATGTGGCAACTTTAACAATAGATTAAAACAAATATTTTACATGCTGATTATTTCAGGTACATTACAAAACAGTGTGGATGCGCTGGCTTTTGAAACACTTATCCCAAGATCCATTGTACAAAGATACGTGTCGTTACTACTGGAACATAGAAGAATTATTTTATGTGGTCCTAGTGGTACTGGCAAGACCTATCTTGCACAAAAACTTGCAGAATATTTGGTGCTAAAGTAAGTAGTTTTTTAGTTTTTCAATAATCTGATATCATACATTACCGGATGTGATATTCTTTGGGTTTTTAAAGTATAAATATTAACAAAAAGAATCAGTCATTACACAAATTTTCATTTTTTTCCCCTTTCAGATCTGGTAAAGAGCTTACTGCTGGTTCAATAGCCACATTTAATGTGGATCATAAGTCAAGTAAAGAACTAAGACAGTATCTGGCTAACATAGCTGACCAATGTGAAAACACAAGTGTGGGAGAATTACCGAGTGTTATCATTCTAGATAATCTCCACCATGTAAGCTCTTTGGGAGAAGTATTTAATGGATTCCTGAGTGTCAAATATCAAAAGTGGTAAGTATTCATAGTTTGGTTTTAAGTATAAATAATTTTGAAGTAAATTCTTGTAAGCTATTTTAGTCATTAGCAGTAAAAGAAAATGAATAAAAATGTGTGAATGTTATGTCCAGAAATAAATTGCATTCTCTTTAAATATTCTTGAAGCTTACCTCCTTGCTTTCTTTTCTCATGTTTTTCTATTTTTTTTGTTTTACAGTCCTTACATAATTGGCACCATGAATCAAGCAACTTGTTCAACAACCAATTTGCAATTACATCACAATTTCAGGTAAGAACTTTTTTCTTTATCAATGTCAAGTTACTATGAAGTAAGCTCTTGTTTCTACTTATGGAAACCTGATGATTGAATTTGATATACTTTTCTACATTAGGTGGGTGTTGTGTGCTAACCACATGGAACCAGTAAAGGGATTTTTAGGGAGATTCTTGAGAAGGAAGGTCATAGAAGCAGAGGTCAAAACACAAATGAGAAACAATGACCTTAACAAGGTCGTGGATTGGATGCCTAAAGTATGGCAACACTTAAACAAATTCCTAGAAACCCATAGTTCTTCTGATGTAACCATTGGTAAGTCTATTGAACTTTATGATAACATTTCAATATTGCATGTTATTTTTATGAGAATAATTTGCTTTGTTCATTTTTTATAATTTCATTTTTTATAATTTCATGTCAACATATTCATTTTTCCTTTATAGGGCCAAGGTTATTCCTTTCTTGTCCTATGGATGTTTCTGGGTCCCAAGTTTGGTTCACAGATCTTTGGAACTACTCAATTGTGCCATACCTTTTGGAGGCTGTCAGAGAAGGCTTACAGGTAAACAATGCAAACGTATGTAGCTGATGTTTTAGATATGCATGTAATACACTTAAAAACATAAAACATAAGCACCAATAGTACATTGAAAGTGCCGTCGGTATTAAAAAATTGAATTTTTAAAAAGATTTGGCTTTTAATATGGTTTCATCTTCATAAGTCTAAAAAAAAGGAAAGAGTATTTTCTGTATGGTTCAATTTATTTGTAAAATGTATGAACCTGAGCAAGAAATACATATATTTATTTCATTTTATTTTATTTTACAGCTGTATGGTCGCAGAGCACCCTGGGAAGATCCAGCTGATTGGGTCATAGAAACATACCCATGGAGAAATCCAGGAGAAAAGGACTGGCCTTCTTTACTACGACTTCGACCAGAAGATGTGGGTTATGATACCCAGGGAGTGCCTACCAGTCAGGGTGCAAGCAAACCTGGGTCTCAATCTCAATCAGGAGACGTTGAAGGAGATCCATTGGTAAGGCTCCAAGCTTTGCTGAAAGCTAAAGATCTTGTGTAGAAATAAAAGAGATTGTTACAACATACAGAGGAGCCCATTTTGTCACATGTTACAGATTTTTTTGATTTAAATGTTTTATTTGAATTCCAATTTGAAACCTATGTCAGAACATTACGGTGTCCTATTTGTAAACATTCAATTTTAATTCAGGAATTCAAATTTTGGTTGCTTAATTAAGATTGTCATATTTTTCGACATTTTATCATGATACTTTTATTTCAATAGTGCTTAAAGCTTGGCTTTTTAGCTTGCCAAAATATAAAGAATGAGGTTAGCAATGATCCATGCATGTTTAGTTTAAGTGTAAACTATTACCTTCAATCAGGTCCCATCTTAAAATAAAGCAAGATGATAAATTGAAGGGGCATGAACAGTTGCAATGTGAGAGGTTATGAAAAATGATTCTGAAGTTTACTGCCCTTTGAAATGATATTAAACAGATAATGATGTAAACAAAAATTGCTACTGAGCTATTTGCCGTTTAGCTTCCTATTGATACATTCTTACTTTGACTAAGCTGCCTGCCATGCCAATGCTTGTCATGTTAAGATAGGATAAGGTTTTGATTTTTTTGTTTGATATTCTCTGGTGATGGGTCTTAGTTAAGATGATCCCTTTTATTTCAGTTGAATATGATCAAACGCCTGCAAGAGGCCGCCACCTGTTCCAGTTCACAAAGTAATGATGGAGACTCAACAAGTCTGGACAGCCACAGCAGTGCAAGTGGTTTGGAATCTGGGGTGTCTGGGAGTGAATCTGGAACATAACCTGTATGACCATGGAACACATTAAAGTATTGAAAAAAGTAATCATTATTAATTTAAAAAAACAGGGTCATTTGGGTTATACTTACTGTAAGAGGGAGTAAAGATGATTATGTCTAATGTTTTGAGAAATACATGCTGTTGACATTTTTGAACTTCCTAAGATAAGTATTCAAAATTGAAAAAATAAACCTTAGATGAAGAAATGTCTTCCAAATATGTCTGTAAACTAGAGACAAACTTAGAAAATGGTTCACCTTGGAAATTGTTGTGCACACACATATATGTCTAACTAGTCATGTAATAATACTAACAAGTATAGCAACCAAGTTAAATGACGATATGCATGAGAATGCTGAATTTTGATTTGATATGTTTACAATAGTTTTATAAATGAAAGATGAGAACAAGATACATTTATGATGAAACATCTGAAAGATCTCACAGATAGTATAAGTACAGAGTCCATGCACAGACCTCTTGTCAGCTTTGGCTTAGTGGTATCCTTGTCTTTGTATTAAAAACTATTTCTTTGGTGGTGGTAATCCTAAGAATAAGAGGTTGTCTGGTTGTGGTGATGTAAATATCTTGTATCATCTCATAGTGTGGATGGCCATCTGGTGGTGGCATGCGACATCGCATGGTTAGGAATAATATTAGAAAAAGTGGTGTAGCTATCAACAGTGGAATTGAACTTTGATGTTTGAATTCTTTGTTTTCAGTTAAACATGTTGATACGTTTACAAGAAGCAGCCAATTACTCCAGCCCTCACAGTCAAGACAGTGATACCACTAGTATAGACAGTCACAGTAGCTTAGGGCAACTATCATTTACAAGCTCTGGCACAGATTCAACGTTATAATCAATTACCAAGGCTATATCAGGATTATTAAACTTTGATAAAGATTTCTGGAATTGTTCTTTGCAACATCACACAATATGTCAACCATAAACTCTGCAGGCAGAAAGAAGGCAATCATGTTTGTGATGTTGTTATTTATTTTAGTGCTATAATATAGAATTACTGGTACTGAAAAGATTTAGTACTTGTACCATCAGGTACTTTTACTGTCTGCTAGGTTTTTAAAAATATATATCCGCTAATTCAGTTCACTGAATAAAAATCAGTATTAAGACCAGATAAATAGTTATATTAATATAATGGAAACGTAGCAATAGGTAATTTCTAGTAGTGAATAACATTATGTATAAGTGACCAGATGAATGCTAGAAAGTTACTGAAATGCCAAACAAAAGACTAATTGTAAGCCTTCATTGCAGAATTGACTTCATGGCATAACATTCAATGCAATCATCAGCTAAAAATACTAAAAGGATGAAAGTTGAGTCAAAACAATCAAAACTGTGACAGAATTGTATTTAATCCATGAAGTTTTCTTTTTTAAGTTGTATGTAGCTTCAGGGATTTATTTCTGTATAATACAGTATAGAAATTATTTCTGAATGTATTAAAGGTATCAATGTTAAATGAAACATTGTGTTCTTTAAAAATGAAAAACTTTTCGCATTTATGAGAAAACCTCTTATAGAAAAATATGAATAAGAGAAAATATTTCTATCCATTTTGTAGGTTTTAAGAACAATTGTGTGTAATTGTAAAGAATGTTTTATGAATTGTAAAGTAACAATTGTGTTGTCTCTTTGAAAATAATTGTTATTTATTCATCTCTCTGCAATATTTTATCTGATTCATTAAATCAGAGCAGTGAAAGTGTTCCTAAGCTAAACTATTTATTCTCTAATTTTGTTACTTCATGGTTTCTTTTGTAGTGTTTGATATTTGTAAAACATTAATCAAAACTATATCAAAAATGACAACTATCATGTAATTTGTTACAAATTGTAGCAGTACACTTTGTTTTATATGGAGTTTATTGTAATTAAGTGTTATGAAAAATATATGGGACTAATACAAGTCATAATATTTATACATAATTATATTGTTTCCAAAGTAATTCATAAATGGCACACAAATGCAGGGTAGTACATTTTTGGTCCCCCGTTCATTTGTCTGCATATTCAGTTTAATCATCTGTTTTCAAATAGTTTATTGTACTATTCTGCTTCAAAAAATTATATGACAAAGGAAAAGGATTTGTCAGAAAATTATCGATGATACAATTTTGTTTCATAAAAAAAGTTCCTGTTCCATTGACCTAAAAATGTCAATTTCACTTTAAAGGCAACTACGAAATTTATACAGTGTTTATTATTCAAAATGGTAATTGTCATATTGCATAATAAAGAATATCATTAAATATCAAGTTGTTTTTCTTTTCTGTGAGGACAATATATGCAAACAATTAGCATTACATCATAGCCAGCTGACAGTTAAATATTAAGAGGGATGAAAGTGACCTGAATATTCTCATTTTGGATTTTTTGTGTGCAAATTTCCACAATGGTCCTAAAACCAACTTTTCAGTAAAAAATCCTGAAAAATGTATCCCAATAAATGGCACTTTTTATTTTTTTTAATGAAATATTTACTTTTGTCAGAATTTAATGATTACTGCGGTTTGTGTCCCTCTATTCCTGTAACTTCCATCGCGAATGCCCTTCCACAAAATATGATTATTTTGGTGATTTGTGCTAAATTGGTTTCTCTAAAAACAATATAATGAAAAAAATACACTGGGGAAATTCTCATGTTCAGTTTCATAAAACTTATTGGTCGACTTATTCACTCACAAGTATGGATGTCCACTGTGCAGATATTTTATCAAATTCAGACATAAGAAAAATACCTTTTCTTGATCTAGTTCTTTATTTAAATCATGATTTCATTTTACATAATTATACAGTAGCTCTATTCAAACTCCAGAATATTGCTTTAAGATAGCAGCCATGATATGGATCAAGTAAATTGGTCATGTTGCTGCAGAAAGCTTATTCCTATTCACTTAAATTCAAACCAAATTGATTGATAATTAAAATCCTCTTCTTTGAGAATTAAGGTTAAAGGGTTTGCTAAATCTTTTTTTTACTTTTCATGATTTCAATAGTATATTTCTAATTCTACACGTTTATTGTCCTGATATAAGTGAAAATGCTTCCAAGTTTATATCAATTGTATCATTCTTCTAAAAAATGAACATTGTTGACCAAGGAAAGAATCTGATCCACTGCTTCAAGACACTTGCTATCACTCACTCATCAAACTTTGCAAATAAGAGAAATAATCTGGAATGGCTTGAAAGCAAGGGTGACCTCATTGTCCTTGAAATCGACAGGTTCTTCCAGTGGAACTTCCAGTCCAGTACACCTAGTTGAAAAAAAAAAAGTGAATCAAGTGTGTGCCATCAAATACGGTTTATTGTTCATGTAATTGAGTTTAGGAATGTTTCACTTTACATTAATTGTGTTCGGAATATAATATGAACTCTTGAAACTTATGCTTCTCACCTTTTCACTTCCTTGACTGAAAAATTGATCTTGACTTTTGCTGTAGAATGTCCTCCATAAGCTTCATAAAATCTTAGAATTACTGCATCATCTCTATCTGTGCACTGAAATTAATGAAAATCATTTTCAAAAAGAGGTAGAAGCAGTAATTGAAACTCCTGCTAAAATTTGCCTTTTTTTAAGATGATAATACAACCCAATCTAGATTTTAGCCCAAGGAAAGTGTAGTACCTTTTTCATAGCTTCGAGCAAGATGGCAGGTTGGTCCACAGATATATAAGCCTTTTCTTTAGCCATGGATGGCCCTAATTTGATACTGTACATTTGAACTGGGTCATTAAAATCATAAGCATTTTGAATAACACCAGCTTCTTGAAATGTTCCTAAACAGAGAAAAACAGGACACAATCACTTTTGCTATTCTGTAGAATAAACAAGATGGTGACAAAACAAAGTTCTCTTAATGTGTAATTATTCTACAGTCAACGCTGAAAGCAAATCTTCCTAGCGATTGCTCTGTAAAGGTGGTATTCTTCAAAACCAATGGATAAAACAATAATTTTTATATTATTATTATCATTATTATTATCATCATTATTATTATCATCATTATTATTATTATTAGTAAGTATTGTATGGTCAATCCTGAATTCTTACCTTTATGTGGCATCATAGCATATGAAAATACCTGGGTCCCCATATCTGCCTTTTCATCAGGAGCTTTGGGGGATCTCAATCTGTAACACATCCAAGGATAATGTAATGTAAATAAATGAACTATGTAGTAATTATGACAGGAAAGTCTGAAATATTTTACATAGGAGTCCAAATGTCAGACTTACAGAGATAAACGGAGACGGTTTCCAAGACAAGACCAGCCATACTTGCTGTCATTAAGAACTGCCATTCCAAAACCAAATTCTGATAAATCTGCCCACTTGTGACCACAAACCTACAAAGAAAAAAGAAAAAAAATGATTTATCAATAACTATTGTATGGTCATCTTACTTTCTCCATATTTTAGCCCAGACAATTTTTTAAAATTCAAACACTAAGAATTTTTGTAAGGAAGATTGTTGAGGCCTTATGAGGAGCTGTTAAGTTGATCTATACATAGATCTTTTAAAACCCTTATTTTGTTTTATAAGTTTTACTTTTATATGCTACTGACTTCATATTTGGCTGTGTCCCATGAAGTGTTAAAGTGTGTTGGTCTTTGAAGATGTCCACATTGGATCTCATAAGTCGCCTGTGTAGTCAAAACATCCACTGGGAATTCCACTTTCAAGAACTTATGACTTTCATACCATTCAACCTGAGATACATTATAAAATTGTCACATACAAACAAACTATATTTGTCAATAAAGCTTGATAATAAAAATGACAGCAATAATAGCAACACCATTAATTGATGCTAGCTTCTTGGAATGTCCCTTTGCAGAGAAAAAAAGGACAATAATAATTACAATAATGACCTTTATGGCATAAGCTGGTGTCCATGGAGGCCAAGTCTCAAACAGACAATAAAATACATTTTAAAAAATGCACATGTAAGTATCTATAGTATCAGATTTCATTATTGGATCGTGTAGTCACCAAGCACCAAATTTTGAGATTTACATGTACGAAAGAAAGTAAATCTACAGTTATACCAGAATGCCACAGTGCAAGCTTTTTACAGTGTATGAAATACATATGTATATCAAGAACATAAATACAATGCAATACCAAAAAAATCAATATAGGAAGAACTATGAAAGTAATCTACCTCTGTGTCAAATTTTAAGTACTGAGAGTCCACATCAAGTGATATAAATTGCTTCATGAAGCTGTTGTCACTAATCTTGAGTGAAACTTTGATAGTTGCTCTCAGGGGCCCATTATCTACAATATGAGCATATTCTAGCACATCCTCAACCTTTCTCTCTGTTTCCAAATGATAATCCATTACATCCCATGCATCCCAAAACAGAGGCACATCATCAAAGAGCAGAAGTTGATTGGCTTCTGCACCTTCTGGGATGGCATTTCTATAAAATAAAATAAATAAAGAAGAAGGGAATAAACCGATAACTTATGGCTAATAATAAATAAGCGTAAATAAAACAGCATTTCTAAATTTAACAGCCAAGAATGAGCCAGTCTCATATGTGCCATTATCTCAAAAATATCTCGCTTCCCTATTTCAACTCATTAATACACATATACTACATACACATAAATGAACCCAAACCACTGATTCTACACTGTAAATTACCTTGTTGATCCCTGCACATAGAGTTCTACGACTCTTCCTAAAGAATCAATCACAGCTTTTATGTGCTTGTTCTGTACACAAATAGAATCATCCGAGTTTTTCTCAATACTGACTGGGTAATCCACTTCTTCTGCTGGCTGTATGACAGAATAACCATGTTCTGTTACACTGGCGAATACTGTAAAAATTGTGACAATGATAACATGGTAATTTTGCATTCAAACCAAAGACTTTGAATTCAATAACATATATAATATGTAAAGCCAACAGATATCTTAAAAGTAACCACGACAATCTGAAAAATAATTGTCTTGACCCACAATTCTATTTTCAAGTGACTGTGATGTTATTTTTTGCTTTAACCATCATACTCTGAAACCTTGTAATCCAACATAAAATTTGATGTAACTAGGAGATCGGGATTACTGTGGTGTCACTGTTTATGAAAAAGAAATTATAAATATATTGAACAATTGAAGGATTCTTGGTTTGATGAGAATGTTTTGTGACATTTTTACCCAAGTCAATTCCATTCATGTCTGTCTGAATCAGAGGGCTGGTTTTTTTCTTCTTTTTGGCTGGTGATGACTCAGGAGCAGGAGCAGCCACTACTTGACTTCTCTTCCATCCTAAAGTATTCACCAAAACTCCTACTTCTTGACCGCCATCCTAGGAAATTACCAAACAATCAAAGTTATAATTGCAATAATATAACTATGTCCACAATGAGAGAAACTAAAAAGCAAGGTCTCCCCCCCCTGAGCTAGGATAATTGATACCACTTATTTAAAAAAAGTTAAGAACAGTCTTATTTAGTTATAAGACACCAGTCAGGTTCCTAAATGAGACAGTGCCCAAATCAGAGGTGAAGATATTTCGTGAACATTGCAAGTTAAAATTTAAACTTACTTTTTGCAATTTTGGAAATTCATGATTTGCATGTGTTTTACATTCCTATCTTGACAATTTCTAGCATTTTATAGAATGGTGTCCAATACACAATAAAAAGATCAACTGACTTTAAAAGGAAAGAAAATGTGTTTGTTTCTTTTCTTTCACCATTACTGATATCCCAAGGATCAATTAAACTGTCCACAACTTAACTCCTGTAGTCTTTTGTAAGATTTGAAAAAAAAGGGAAAGAAAATGTGTTTGTTTCTTTTCTTTCACCATTACTGATATCCCAAGGATCAATTAAACTGTCCACAACTTAACTCCTGTAGTCTTTTGTAAGATTTGAAAAAAATATAACAAATATGGAGTTTACCTTGCTCTGAAGTAAGTTCTTGCTTGATTCTTGTAAAAGCTTCTTTCCACTTTCCTTGATATCTAAAGTCAAAATAATGGAAATTAAATCCTATTATTACAGTGGCAATTTTGAAACAAAATGTATCTTTAGGATGACAAAAAACAATAAACATATATAAAATTAAAACTTTTATTGTTTACCAGCTTTCACTTATACAGGCCTTGAAATCTAGAAAAGGATTTTATTTTACACAATAAAGTGACAAAATAAGGTGTTTATTCTGAATCAATGCAGCTTCCTATAGACACAGTAACAAATGAAATCAATCAAAAAAAGTCAGAATAACAATTGGTGCGATTCATCGCACCCGTAATTTCAAAATCGCGAGTGCGACACAGGTGTGGTGCGATCGCACCCGTGAAATTTCAAGGCCTGCTTATAGACAAAAATCTGATCCTAGTTAACTTATGGCAGACAGAAATATTTCATTCTTAACCTTCACTTAATGTCACAATTTAGGATATTAGACATGGTGCTTTATAAGATAAGATAAGATAAGATAAGATAAGATATACATTATTAATTCATTTAAAAAGCAGAAACTTGAGGTTACAGACAGAAAAATAACAGGGACTAACATTACATTTAAAAGTAGTACATTTAAAACACACAGTGCAACAACCAGACTTTATCTGTTCAAAATTAAATTCTGAAACAAATTACATTTATACATATTAATACATATCATTATTAATACATATCATTTTCCCCAACCCTAATGCTTACCTGTGTAGTGTTTCATGACGTCTTTATACACCATATTAATAGAGGTTCCTGGTAAAACATCATGGAACTGGTTTAAAAGTAATAGCTTCCACAGTCTATCTACTTCCTCTGTCGGGTATTTATAGTCTCCTGGTCCATGAAGCTTTGCAAGTGTAGCCAACATTTCTACATCTCTTAAAAGAATTTCATATTTCCTGTTTCCTTCTTTGGTCTATAACACAACAGATTTTTGTCTTGTATTTCAAATAAATTGTATTTCATTGAACAAATATTCAGGGCTTATGACCCTAAATAGCTGGCTAAATACTGTTAATGCTTCTGTCATGAGAATATTAAATCATTTATCAAGACATATTAAGTCATCCTCAATATATCGTTTGTTTTTTAGCAAACTTTTTAATATATTTTGTCTTCATGATAAAACAAGGAAGGTTCTTTTTTTTAAATCTGTTCCCTTAAAAAAGTGAGAGGGTTTTCTTTTAATCAAATGTTCATGCTCCTAGAAATATATATTTTTGCATTTCATTATTTCATCTGCTCTTTCAAAACTTTTTAAAGTTTTAGCCATGAGAAGTGCAAACCTTCCAATTACTAAATAGACTTATTTAGGTGACATTTCCCTAGCCAATCTGTGTCACTTTAAAAGAACAAAGTTACAGACAATAATTCCCTGTATAGAGCAAAACTGGTGATACCTTGGCCTGAGATGTGTATGAGCCATTATGGAATTCCAAGAATAATTCACCATTCCACCTGCAGAGACTGTCTGCTTCTGTGGCCTCTACTTGTGAGAAAAAATCATCAGGTGTTGACATCTGTACTCTAGAAGTAAGAAAAATCCGTAAATCCAACTGAACAAATGTGTATTAGCAGTCTAGTCTCCAGTTTTTATCCAAGTGAATGCTTACATCATTTACCCTTGGCTTTTATTACTAATATCAATAGAAAATCAAAACAAAAACTGTTCCACTGTGTTGTAAGAGAAACTATAAAACAATAATCCATTAATAGTGATGAAAAAGAAATTGTTTGGCTTCCACTTGCTGCAAGTTGCAGTTACACAATTGCAGTCCAGTTTCAATAACAGAAGATAGGTTCTAGGCTTGTTATTACAAATTCCTGGCTGCATTCTTCATTGCAGAATTTAATACAAATATCATTAAATATCATACTTACTTTGGTAAACCATCCACATCTGGTACCCTGTTCAACCTTTCAATCATATCAGCTCTGTACAAATATATAAATTTGGCAGTATGCAAAACAATTATTTGGCACATTGTTCCACAATCATGATAATCGATCTATATAAAACAACAACTCTACAGTATTATAAATTGATTAAGATACTAAAATCATATTTCACTTAAACGTTAAAGCTTGGTATGAACTTAAACTTCAAAAAACATTACTTACTGTTTACAAGTCATATATTCTTATTAGTATAATATTAAACTATTAATAATTTAATGAACAACATTGTTTGGAAACTTTTAAAGCACATAGTAAATCAAAATGAATAGGACATCTCAAGCAGAATAATTGGAGGCAAATGTACCCTTAAGAGGCCTAAGGATTTATACAATAAGTCTCTATTAAGGAAAGCTTCATTCGTAGCAGCTGGGCAGAGTCATCCTTCAAATAAACAATTTTTATCATCATGTTTTGGCCCCCAATAAAGAGCAACCAGAGCCTTCAAGAAATATTCTAAATTTTCTTTTATCCAATAGGCCATCAGTCACTTAAACCAAAACATGTAAACGAACTTTCTTTTGTAAAATTGTTTTAATTTGATTTGATATGTACAGCCTTTCTGTATGGACAAAAGATTATTTTTTTTCCTTTATGAGACAACAAAGATTTATAATAATCATTATATCTTACGTTGGGCCCTGTCCACCATCACCGTGTCCAAAAAGATACAAAGAGTGGTTAGATCTACCCTTGTCTTTGAAATTGCTTGCAGAATATAATAACTAAACAAAAGAAAAATAATGATTGCAACAAGAAGAGGATGAAAGAAATAATTGAGGTTCAAAGTGGAGAAGCTGTCTGAGAGATCACAATCAAGCATATTTTAAATTGATCAGTTGCTCAATGTATTTGTTAGTATTAAAAAAATGGGTCTGTCTAATAAATATATGATGAATTATTTTTCTAGTCCTATTAATGCAGTGCCTTTAATCAATTATTGGGATCCTGATATTGAATATTCTTACCTCTTCCACTTTTCCTTTCATTGCATATGTATCCCCAGGAGGAAAGTGGCTCAAAACTTCGCTTCCATCAATACCATTCCACCAAAAAGTGTGATGCTATAAATTAAAAGGTATGTGGTAACCTAAAGTCATTACTACTAAATTTACCTCCAAGCAAACAATTTACATGACATCATCAAAAGCCAAAAATAAATGTTTTAGTTGGTCCTAAATGTGTAATGATAGTACTAGAGGAGTTACAAAGAATCAAAAATCTGAAGTGTTCAATAACCCTTTCCTCTCTTTAATCTGTGTAGTTGTTAAAATGTGGACTGGGAAATAGTTGAAAATTTAATTAGAATTTACTCCTTATTTGCTTATTTTTACCACAGTAGTCTGTTCAGTTTTAAGAACTGTCAAGTGTCATCCTAAAGAGCCCGGGGAGATTTTTCTATTCATATTGTCATCATGATTTTATTAGAGAGAGTGAGAGATAGATCTTTAACAACATTGTTTTCAGCCATTGCTGCCGGTGTTCTTTTATATGTCATATCAATTGTATTGTTCACTTGATAACTGAAAATGCAATATTCACTTACAGGAAACTTGTTGACAAGGCTCCAAGAAAGTTTTTGTGTGACAAATCGTTTGATTCCACAATGTCGCATAAGCTGTGGCATATTTCCTGAGTAGCCAAAAGTGTCTGGAAGCCAAAACTCAAGGCATGGGGAACCAAATTCTTTTTCAAAAAACTTCTGACCATACAAGAATTGACGTATGAAAGCTTCTCCACTTGGTATGTTTCCATCCTAGCGATATATCATTAGAAAAAAATAATCATGACATTAGTATAAATCAGTATACTATGCTTGCGTATCTAGACACACAACACAATAAATACAACTTTGCAAGAAAAAGTTAGTTATGACTAAATCATTTACAGATGTTTTTCGGCTGAAATTTGCACATAATTTGACACCAATAAAAATTTCTTCTTTTCTTACCATTTCCACCCAAGTACCACCTACAGGAATGAAACGACCCTGTTTCACAAACTTTTTAATGTCCTTATAAAGACTTGGATAGTGTAACTTTACCCATTCAAACTGCTGTGCCTAGATACAAAAAAAAGAAAGAACTTTGAATGATTTCGTAACAAAATTAAACTATCTGCCAAAAATACAATTATTTACCAACAGATGCAAGCCTCATGCTGCCTAGACATAGATATGAAAAACATTTTGTAAAACAGTAGCAGATTTCATGTGTTTTACTCCACTGTCACTTCAATCATTATTCCATTGTGTATGATCTAACATTATGCAAAATACAATCCATCATTACACCTATTCCTATTATGTTCTGTAGACCTACTAAGACAAATTCCTTATCACTTCATATCCCATAACATTACAAATTATTAAAAGTCCATCATTTTTTTGTAAGAGCTTGAATAAGAAATATATATGTCTGGTATACTTCAATGAAGATCCAAAGTAAAAACAAATCAGAAAAAGTATCTTGATTTAAATTTCACATACTTGCGAACAAGTGAAAGTCAAGTTTGGATATTCTTCCATAAGACGTATGGTTGATGCCCAACTCCTGGCACATTTTCTTATTGTTTCTGCATATGGCCATAGCCATGCTAGATCAAATGGAAAAAAAGAGAGATCAATTATAAATAAAATATCAAAGATTCTTCACTGACATAATAGAGCATCAAACTAAATGTAAAATGAAATTTTGAGAAATATCTATTGCTGATACAAAGTACTAATTTTTGTGTTTAGACACAGCTCCAGACTCAAGAATACATGAGTTTGGGTAAAATCCTGCATGTTCCCTCAAATTTTCATTTTGTCTAATTAGAATCATTGTGAATACTCAGTGTTTCAAAACATAATGCACCTCCTATCAAGCAGCTTCTGGCTTCAACAGAGTTTAAAAAGAGTTTGTGTTTTTGTTTTATGCTAACTCTTCAATTACATTCATCACAAGTAAGCCATGTGATTTCAAATTTTGCTGAGTCTTTACAATATATATATAAGGTATGAATAGAACACTATCAAAGTAAATCTAGTTTGTACCTGTATCGATATGACAATGCCCCATAGCATGGATAGTATGCTGACTTTGCCCATTATGTTCGTCATAAAAATTCTTGGCTATTTGTCTAGCACTGAAAGAACAAATAGCCAAACATTTTTTAATAAAAGAGATGAATCAACATCTCTTAATACAAAAAACACACTTCAGTGCTTCAATTTGACACAAAGCTTGCTCTTTTATTCAAGGGATCTACTGATTATCAGGTTATCAGATGCTATATTTAAAAGTTTTTTTTTTTAAATGTCATGTTATCAATTAGACCACAACAAAATAAAATCATATAAACAACTACTTGTATACACCATGCATAGCAGGATTCCATCTATTGAAGACAAATTGCCTACCTTTGATAAGTTGACCTGTCGAGGTGGTTGATCAGGTTTACCATTGCATTTACTGCATACAGTGCCTGGAAGCCTCTATTACTACCTTCAGGCAAATGCTATTTAAAAGGAAAGTAACATCATGTTGCCAATGCATATTTGTTAGTAACAGAAATCACACCATTATTTGAAATATTGGGAAAAAAGTTTTCAGTGCAGTATGTTTGATGATATAATGAACATATTAAAAAACAATCAACTTTTTTAGAAAATCTATCAAAGATAAAATATTGAAGTTCACATACAAATGTTGTCTATATTCCATTTAATGTTAAGCAAATCAATGACAAGCCCTTAACTATTCATGTATAGGTTGAAAGCTTATAAAGCATAGGTTTATTTGGACCAAGGACCATTAAACCAAAAGTGGATGTTGTTGTGTTATTTTTGATAGGAATTATGTTTATGATATCAGGGTTTATTCTATTTGAGCTAGACTTATGTTTAGTTTGTGACAAATGTAAAGATGATGTGGTATAATGTTGTTTATAAAAGATAAACCCAAATATTCTCCTGTTAAGAATTCATGTGAGTACTATGTGCATTCAAATTACTTTAATTCTTTTGCTGAAAGATATCTGCATTCTCTTGTCCAGTACCTTTTCATAAGATTGTTCATGTGACAAATGTTTTGCTAAGTGCCATCACATCTGACAAGAATTAAAGACTTGGATCGAGATAAAGATTAATAATTTGAATGAAATTCTTATATTTTTAGCTAGAATACTAGAACAAGACATTGATAAACTTTCCTTACTATTTGGGAGAGAAAGGGCTCATAAATCCTTATTCCCATTTATAATAAGATTATGTCACTAGTTTTATCAGGAAGTAATTATAATGATAATGGAACACACATACAAAAAAGTATAATTGACCAGGTAAACAAACATTTTTTAAATCTAGAACAGGCAGTTTGTAGTGATATTAACACTGCTTTGAATTTATTACCTTTGCAATATCATGCAATGTTTCAATGTCCATGAGCAGAGACAGAGCTTCTGTATCTTTTGTTCTTATTTCTGCGATTTTCACTGTGAATTTTTTGTTATTATCTGGTGGTTGAATCAAACCATTCCCCGTCCCAAATACATCATTACAAGCCATTTCTACCAATATGGTGTGTCTACAAATGCAAGGGTTAATATACAGTTGAAAATCATGGGATATTGAAAAAAGCACAATTTAAACAACATGTTGGAATTGATGTTATTGTTACCGCCATGTTCCTATCAATTTCCAGAAGCAAGGAATATCTTATTCCCACTAAAACAAAGCAAATTATATATGCCATTTTGATGACTTAAATGGTATCAAAGCCCCATGTTCTGCAAGGTAAATGAAGGGTTGATAAATCAATAGCAGAGTGAAATTCTTTGCTGGCCAAACTTATACTAAACAAAACAAATCTCTAGTATAACACCTTAGCCATATCTGCCAGTTGTTCTATATCAATCATTGTTGAATACACATCCCAATCTTTTACTCTTATGTCAGCTGTTGTCACAGTAAAAACTTTTCCAACCTGTGGGGGAAAGATTTCATTATCTCCCACTCCTTGCCTTTTAATGCAAACCATTTCTATGAAGAAAGAATGTCTGCAGACAAGTAAATACAAAAATTAAAAAACTGTTTTGAAAAAATAGACACTATAAAAGATAAAGCAATGTGTAGCAATATGTAATACAAGACTTTTTAGAAGAAAAAACATTCTGATTGAACATAAATTTAAAACACGTCTATCATAACGATAATAGGTCAAAATAGGCTTGAAACTAGGCCACCAGGTGGCGAGACAATCACCGGCTATACGCTTATTAACAAGAAATATACAAGATAGAAAACTATTCTATTGGTTAAATTTGATGAGCAGTTTGTCAATTTTGCTATACAAATAAAGTCAAATTATTCCCTGCCCCGCCAGTTGATCCCTGCATACAAATTAAGAAATTTCTCACCTCTGCCATATTTGAGAACAACTAGTAGCATGACCCTCTTGCAAACCAAATATCATCCATAAGGGTAACATGTCTACTGCTAAGGTTGAACCACTTTGTCTACATCACAAAGCTAATCATAATTCATCCATAAATCACCATCAAAAATATATTCATATCATCAGCATATAGTTTGACATGGTTAAAGTAAAGAAATAAACATACAGAGAAACCTTACCTTAATTCTTTAGCTGTAAGCCTTTTGCTCAGTGTAAATTCTAGTCTCTTATTTTCAGGAGAAAACCCCTAAAAGTTAAGAAAGGGCAGAATCATATGGGTGTTCAATTTTGAGATTAACAGACAGTTATAAGTCAACAATTAACAGGGCATCATGTATAGATGTAATATATTTGTTTTTCCTTTCTCAGAAACAAAATACAAAAAACATTCCTTGTTCCTTCAATTCAAAAGGACCTTCAAATTTAGTTTAACTTATCTGGAGTTCGACTAAATCAATCGCATACTAAAATTGCACACTTAATAGGGGCAATAGTAAAAATATTGTATTTCTTTCAAGTTTCAGGTAAATACAAATTTACATACATGCACATTTGCATTTAAACATTGAATATCTATAGGTTATATCATTGAATATGTACACAATTATTAGTTGACATTAGAATTTGCATTTTCCACTTTTGGAGATCATACTGTACTTTAAGGAAAATAATAAGGTATTTGTAACTTTGTAAAACCAAAGAAAATAATCTGAGCATCTCAGTTACCTGAATAGGTTGTCCATTTTTCCATATCATTGCTTCTGACTCAGAGTCCCACACAAGAACAACATATTCACCAATCCAACTCTTTGGAATTTCTATATCAAGCTTAAACCAATGTGTTGACCAACTTAATGTTTAAAAAGAATGAAATAAATCTTTAATGTCCAATAAATACATAAGTAAATCTGAAAAGAGGGGAGGGGAGGGGTTCCTTGGGAATTGGGATTTGGCCTTTTTAATTGTTTGGGACTTGGGATTTTCAGATTTA
>JAVSBT010497187.1:6899-20187 GCA_033118115.1 Pharyngocirrus eroticus
ATGAAATATCTAGATATATCTAGGAAACCAATAAAACAACCCAATCCTACCAATTAAATGTTGCTAACATTGTTACAAATATTATTATTGCATAACACAAATTAAAATCTTTCTTCTAAATCAAAATAAGGACCTTCCAAAATTTAGTCCTCTCTAATTAGACTTACCTACAACAATCATAATGTAAAATTCATAATCTAATAAGAATCAAACGTTTATTTATCTTTGACAAGGGACTACATAATAATCTTACTTTTCTGTCGAATTCTTCTAAATCTTCTGCCATCCACATGTATTCTGAGAAGTCTACTCTTCCTTGCTCCTGTGGCATGGAGTTGCTACCGTTTTGACTATTCATTTCTTGATTTGAGATCAATTCTACTGGCCCTTTCATTGTTTTAGTCACTTAAAAATAAAATCTGAAACAAAAAAAGGTTGAAAGTATGAATTTCACTACACCAATTATCATATCAATAAAAGTTTGAATCACTTACATTCCAAACTATTTTGACAAGCCAGTTCTGTAAATTAATCCTATCCAAACCAATGTATTGTTGTTAAATTGACTTGTGTTTCCATCTCAATCGAATTGAAATATTGACAGGTTTAAAACTGTAAACAGTAATCTGCACATACAAACCAACAACAGCTGTCTATATGCAGTTACATTATGTAGTACTCAAGCTGTTCATATACTACCAGATATTTTAATATTGCAAGATAAGTACTTTTCAAAACTAACAATTCAGCAGTTTTTTGAGCTTTTACACATTGCGAAAACTACATTACACAGTCAGCATTTTAATTTGTTCTGAACAGGACTTCTTAAAATAACTGAAAATTGAATTGTTCTTATAGTGAATCAATATGAAAAAGGATTTTATTTTTGGGAATAAATTCAAGCCATTAATGATGAATAAACTCCCTATCTATATATCATTACTATGTTCTGTTATTTTAATTTTTATCCCATCTATAGTATAAAAACTAACTTGGTTAAGCAGTTTGAAAATAAGAGTGATTCAGATTGGAGAAACAATCTCATCTATAATCTTTTTCAAACTTAGGTGGACAGAAAAAGTAATAAAACATGTATCCTCTAACCCTTATTACAATTTTTTGCAAAGGAGAATAATACAAAAGTCGTCCTGCTCTAATGTTTTCAACTATTCCTTTATTTCAGATTTCAGGTTAGATTTTCTGAGCATTCCACTGATAACAAGTTTTTGTTCATGGATATCAGAAATGAACATAAAAGATTTTCATGATAAGTCTATAAGATCATTACGTTGGCATTTTTTTTTAAAATTCTGCCAGAAATAGACGTGTTAATCAAATTTCAAAGCTAGATAACCTTTCTATGGCTGATAATGGTCGACCTTGTCCTCCACTCGTAGTGCCAACAACTTATACATAAATATCATTCTACAGCTACATGATGTTGTGTAAAAACAACCCCCGTGGTTTTTCTGCTTTGTTAAGTCGTTAGAATTGCAATTCACCCCCGTGAGATAATTAATCCTTATTATAAATTAACGTCTAGCTGAAATTAATATGAAATTTGACAAATAACATTTCACTTTAAACTAAGTCTTAGTCACAGTGCGGTCTAAATTTGTCAATCTCGAAAACGAGGAAAAAAATTCGGTTTCGTACCTCGCCATTACAACTCTGAATTTTAATGCTAAATATTTGACGTTTTACTGAACTATCTTTGTTCCTATATAATCAGTATGATAAAAAAATAACTATTGTTAGCCTTCATGTCAAAAAGAAGTTAATACATACCAATTCTTTCGCAAGAATTTAGTTTTCAGCTGTGGAATACACAAACAAAAGCAAGATGCCTGGACTGCAAATTTTCTGAAGCCTTATTTTGGAAAATCGTGCGCATAAAATATAGTCCTATTCACATGCCAAAAGGCATATACCATTACTTGCATAAAACACATAAAAATGAAAAAAAATGTATCTAAGCTTACATCTATTGTACTATAAGGGAGTGAATGAAAACCAGTTTCAGAAATGAAAATAATACCAAGACTCGGCGGATAAATGTGTCTGGAGTGGTTTGGTTTATTTTGATCAGGATGTCCTTGACCTTGCTGTCTAGGTCCTGGTATTCAATGTCAAAGGTCGAGTTACATGGTAATACTGGAAAGGAGTGTCAATATCTAGCAATTTTCGTTTGCAATCATTAAGATATTGGAAGAAAGGGAGTGCTTAGGCCCATTTGTGTTTATGACTGGACGCAAATGGCAATCCACTTATTCCTTCTTTTCATTATCAGACAGTGGTTAAGGCTCTATTTTTTGTGAAAAAAATAGTGATGCATGTCTTTAGACATTTAGTCAGTTTGGAAAACTAAAGTAATTTTTACTCTTGGTAGAATATTATTATCAAAATTATGAAATACATAAAACCTTTTGTTATCAAGGAATGAGTGATTCACAATCTTTAGTCAGATTCACAGTCTTGACAGTTTTTAAAATGAGTTTGGTCAGTTTTTAAAATGATTAAGTCTTGCCTTAGGTGGGGGGGGGGAGTGATTCATTGCCTTGTGTGTGCGGGGGTGGGGGGGTGATTCATTGTCAGTAGTCACCAAGTCTGTTTGGGAAAAAATACAATGATTGACAGAAACAGTAATAATCACTTACTCATAGTTATACGGTTATACTCCTTGTAGGATATAGAAGTCCAGATGATGATATACAATAATTATACTGTAATCAAAGAATCAAAAAGTATAATGAAAAATAATATCAACTCAATCAGAGGAAACTTTTTTTCATATTTTGTCAAGTATTGTTTGGTTCCAACATTGTTATTCTAACTACAAATATAATTATGATAATTATATAAAAGAAGAAATACAATATTATCATCATAACATTAACAAATGTAAACATCAAAGATCTTGTCAAGAATTTTACTTTGCTTTATTCAACCTGATCAATACATAGAAAATTATAATACGTCAACAAAACAATTGATTAAATTTATCATATTGATTTAAATACCTTATCACAGATTTATTTTCATGCCTACATATCAAAAGAGTCCATCATTACATTTGTAAAGAATGACATCAACAGATTGTCAGAAAAAAGCACAACATTATTAAACTTTAAGCTTGACATTTAAAAAAATCTTTTTATGTGTCAACATACTTTGGTTTGTAAGATAAAGGTTCAACAATTAATTATGAATATCTTTTGTCCATGCAGTTATTTTTTTTTCTCTAATCGAAAAATTGTGACCAATAATTTGCGACAATATTTCATGTCATAAAATTCACACAATATTGTTTTATGGAATGTTTTCTTTCAAAAGGGGGAATTAATGCAACAGCATTCGAAAATCTTAAAACAGGTAATACTGAAATACATTGTAACAGTTTTTTTCTTTTGGAATACTATTTTATACAAATTATTATCCTATTTCTATGCCACTCCTTTAGCAGTTGGTTGTTTCAAATTGAATCCTCCACCTGTGAACCTTGGCTGCTCTGTACGCTGGGGCTGAATGATTGGTGCCCCTGCTTGAACCAAGGCCCTGTCTCTTTCCCTGAAAAAAAGAGAAAAATTAACATATTATGGACACTTGATAATATTTTGCTGTTGTTTCAGATGTTGGATTAATTGGAATGAATAAAATATTTTTGAAAATTATTGGATTAATTGGAATGAATAAAATATTTTTGAAAATTATCATCATCAAGGAAAAGTCATAAAAAGGCAAAAGTTTAAATAGAATAGTTTTCACAACCGTAACATTATAGATTATCTTTTTTCAATCAATTTATTCAGAATTCAACAACAAAGTGAATTTTGGACGTTGGATATTGTCGGACATAATATATTGTCTAGAATGGTTCTTACTTTGTGAGTTGTTCCTTTTTCTTTTGCATGAAATACTTCTTCTTGACTTCTTGCAATTCTCTTGCAAGTCTCTCAATCTCATACTTGTACTCACTCACTTGTGATTCGTACATATTCAGTTCTGAAGACATGGCCTAAAGTTGCAAGTGGGAAAGAAAAAGTACCAAAATGTTATTTCAAGCCACAGGTTAAGAGATAAAAAGTTTTTTTTTACAAAGTTTCAAGTTAGCCCAATAAATAATAGAAAAAATAAAATATGAGAAATACATTTTTGAAAGGATATATTATTATCATATTGTTCCCATATACACTTAATAATTTTCCCACAGAAATGGCTGAATTCAACCATAGAAAGTATTTATTCCTCACATAAAAACATTCTATTTTTTATAAATGCCAAAAGCCCATACTAGGCCTAAACAGAATCAACATGATTCTGCTAAAATTATGTTTCAGCAGATGCATTCCTCCAAAACATTATACATTTACAACAAATCATACCTTCATTTGCTTTGTCTTTTCTTTTAGAGTCTGCTGATAGATCTGGAGCTGTTCAGCTACCTCAGGACCTGGTTGTCTTGCCAAGATATGTTTGAGTTCTACATACAATTTCTCTTTCTCTTGGATAAGAAGTTCCTTTTCTACCACTTCTTCAGTTTTAGCAATCAAACGCTTTTGCAATGTTTGGATTTTCTGAATCATCTCATAAGTACTTGGATCACTTCCCTGAAGTTATACAAATTCAAAATGTCATTTAAAAGTTAAGCACATCAACATACATGTATACTATGACGTAAGCTTATCTGTGCATTGTAAAAGATTGAATAACTTTTTTGGATGCACTGTATTTACCTCAATGACCTAGATCTTGTGAGGAGAAACAAATCAATAGCTTTGAATAAATTCTTTGGAAAACAGTGCAATCAAAAAAGTTTAAGTTATCTAAATATATTATTTTATTTATTATTTTTTTGAAGAACAACACATTTAGCGACCAAATGACAACTTAACAAGAAATTCAATGAGAAGAAGCAAAATATATTAACATACCTCCAATTTCCTCCATCTGTGAATGTTCATTGGATTCTCCAGTTCTTCTTCAAGGGCCTTGCAGCGAGTCCTCTCTCTCAATAGTTCCCTTTGAAGGTGATAGACTTCACGGCGGAGGTCATCCACATTGGCAACACTCTTTTGTAAGATGGACTTCTCTCTTCTCAGTTTCTTAATTTCTAATTTGAGAACTCTAATATCCTCTAATCTTTGATTGTACTGAATTTCTCCCTTGTTGAGAGTAGACTGTTGAATCTTGATTTTCTCATAGAGGAGGGCCAATTCATCATTACGACGTACAAGTTGTGTACCCAAGATGTCGCGTTCACTGATCACCTGGAGATCACAAGTGATAAAAGAAGTTTAACAAATTAAATGATATTAAATAAATTGAATACATTTCAAAAAAAATAAGTATAAAGGTAAGAGAAATCATTTCAAAACTTGGACTTGATTGAATGAAAAACTGATTCATGCAAATTTACCTGATCAAGTTCTTTCTTTTGGCGGACTCTCTCAGCATCAGCCTCGGCAATAATCTTCAACAACTTGCGTTCTTCAGCCTGTTGGGCCTCAATGTAGGCTTTGCTTTCAGAAGCTTGTTGCTTCATGCGCTGGAGTTCAGCCTTCAGTCCTTCTTTCTCTTTCTCAACCCTTTGGTGTTCAAGATGTTCTTTGACAAGAGCAGCTTCTTTGGAAGAAATCTCTTCTTTCAACTGATCTATTTGATGGTTCATTATTTTTAGTTTGCGCTTCATCTCAGTAATTTCATCCTGTAATTTACAAATAAATATATTGTGTTAACTTTGACAGCAAAAATTGATTTGATTTTAGGAAATTAACAAATCTTATTATTCGTTTCGTGTTTTTTTTTAAGTCGGTGAATGGGAATTGATTCATTAATATTTCTGTTCCAAACATTTTTTGTTGTTGAGGGAATATGAACCTAATCATATCCATAGCTTTTGAAATTTAAAATCAGATTGATTTTAAAATTCTACTATAAAAATAATGTTTACAGTGCAGTCTGACCTTTTCAATGAAGTCACTTAAAGATTCTTGAAAGAAAATTTAGCAATTTGATCGATTGAATTTGTGCAAAACTTGCAATAGAGGGAGATTGATAATTGTGTACCTAGCAGTAACAGAGTGTATGATTGATAAAGCTGCTTACCTGGGATTCAATCAAGTTCTTGCTGTATAAATTCCTATCACTTCTTACAGCCTCATACAAGTTCTGTTGCTGTTTCAATTTGGTTTCTGCTTCAGCGATTTTCTTCTTGTAATCAAAGATCTGCATTTCACGAACTTTGACATCCTCCATATGTTGCAAAACCTATTATAGCAAAAGAATATTGTTGTAAAACATGGAAAACATTTTTTGTCCATTTTTTAACTGACATTCTCGACTAAGTTATGAAAACAAAGTTGATTTTCAATATTTTTTCAATCATAAAGTGAAGCCATGAAAACATTTTTTATCGGAGAAATTGTTTTTAAAAAAAATGACTGGATGGTTTTTTAAATGTTTAATTTTTGTGTTTATGCAGAACACAATGCTTATTTTTATTCAAATGCAACTACCTTTTGAGTCAAATCACTGGCTTCATTGATGTATCTGTCTCTCTCTTTTTCAAGTTGGTAGATAATCTTTCTCTGCTTCTGTGCCTCTTCCTTGTAGTTGTGAATTTCTTGTTCCAAATTTTTCTTGGACTGTTCATGAAGTTTCACCAAGTTCAGTTGCTTTTGAGTGTTTGAAGCTGCTTTCAGCATATTCTATATTGGAACAACAAAAAATAAAGAATGAGAATTAAATTATACTTTCTACTAACTATACAGAATACCATTTTACAAAACAATGCATCTAATAATATCCCAACAACAAAAAATAAAAATAAAAAGTTCAATCATA
Organism: Pharyngocirrus eroticus; assembly: GCA_033118115.1. Classification (NCBI taxonomy): domain Eukaryota; kingdom Metazoa; phylum Annelida; class Polychaeta; family Saccocirridae; genus Pharyngocirrus; species Pharyngocirrus eroticus. The sequence goes on from JAVSBT010497187.1 coordinate 13,743, forward strand.
TTTAAATTGATGAAACAAGGAGTCCATATGAAAATAATTCCTACCTTGTTAAGAATATCTCTTTCTCGAACAAGTTCATCAATGGCTTTCTTGTCTTGTTCTGTTTGCTTCCTATTTATCTCAAGCTCTGTGAAATTGAAATATATCAAAGTTTTACACATGCAATGTAAACATTACAAAATTCCATAGCCACTTGAATAGTATCAACGTTGAATATCAATCTGCATTTTGTACAACCACAATTTTGCAGATATGGTTTTTATCAATAAGTGCTTATATCACTTTCTCTTTTAAATTATTTTTAGACTTTCAAGCATTTAAAAAAAATTAGAGATTAAGGGTGTTTTAAAAAAATAGAGATCAAGGTGGGTTTTTTAAATAGAGAAACAGTTGTCAAAGAAACATCCTCTGCTGTAATCTAATTTTCATCAAATTATAGCCAGTTTTTTAAATCAACTTTGTGATGATGTGGTAAAAGGGAAATACATTTGCTTTAATTTTTCATTGTAAAAGGAGTACAAAACCAAACTGACCTCTCTCTAAGCCTGTGATTTGTCCTTTCAGCAACTCCTTTTGTTGTTCAACTTCAGCTTTGTTGTCCTCTACTGATCTAAGTTTTCTCTGGATGGTCTCTCTCATTTTGTTGAGACGCTGGGTTTCAGTTTTCAATTGTGCCACTTCATCTTCCCTAGCCTTTGCAAGTTTTGGAATATACAAAAATTTATATGGTTGTAAATCTTTTTTACTTTTTTTCTTTTTAAAATTATTCATGTATCGCATTCTTCTCAATGTGCTGGATACTTTGTAATCTCCTGCTGAGGACTCTGCATTCTTTCTGGAGATATTTTTTTTATCATTGTCCTCTTTATTTTTTCCCTTATCTCCACTTTTACCAACAGTAGTAGATTCCATATTAGTTTGATCTATCTGGAATCCAATCCCCTCATAGATTTCTAAGTTAGATAATCTGTGCTTGGATAATCACAATTTTAGTTTTAAAAAAAATAAAAACTCCCTCTGCTTTAAATCAGTCCCACTCAAACAAAGCTACACCCAAAAACTATTCAAGAATGCTACTTATCATCCAAATGTGTTTTTTCCCTCACACAGTAACAACAATATTGTTTATTGCCATGACAATGTGACTCTTGGTGTAATTAAATTGAAAGTATTCTCATGATATATTGATTAAGTTCACAAATTGACTGCCAGCTATAGGTGTGCATAGGTTGATCTTTAAAACAATCAAAGAATAAATATCTCATGACTTACTGCCGAGTCAATCAACTTCATGCAAAGAAGACATTACTGCATGCATACAGTTAGCTCTACCTCGTAACCTTATAATTTTGTGGCTGTTATTTTGATAAAATCTTGGTGCAATAGGATTAAGATTGTGATGTAGACATATTATTAATAAATGTAATTGCAGTCATGATCATGATTATTTCATTATTTTCATAGAGATATCTTTTTCTATTCAGAGAATGATATATTTACCTTCAGTTCAATAGCTTTACTCTGGTTTTCACCATTCAATTGGTCACAGGCAATCAGTTGAGCTTCAAAATCAGCTTGCAACTTTACAAAACGTTGGTTAAGAATGTCTGCATCTTTTACGGCCCTTTCATAAGAAATCTATGTGGAATAAAAAAGCAATACATGTCATTCTTATTCTTCTAATGCAAATTTCAACTTTTTGTAAATAAGACATCAAAATGACATGAGATGAAATGTTTCATGGAGGGTATACCCCTATGACAACCAACAAACCAAAAGGAAAAGAAATATTAATTTTGATCACCTTTTGCTCCTTCATGGATTGGTCCGCTTTGGCCTTGTCTTCCTTGAATCTTTCAATCTGGGATTGAAGATTCTTGATTTCACCTTGTTTGGTGTCAAGGTCAGACTTATTATTGCGGAGCTCTCTTTCCATTTTATCCCTTTTACGGGCTTCTCTTTGAGCTTCATTCATCCGAACTTGGATATCTTGTTGAAGCTTAAATGAAAAAAGAGTAGTTGGAACTTAAAAATATGACTTTGTTAAAGGTTTCATGTTTATTGAATTTCTTTATCGATAATTTTCACTACCATAAGTATAATTTCCATTAAACATACTCTACCTCTTGCAATTTGAGTTTGACATCACCATGCTCCTGTTCTAGTTGATTCTGCTTGTTTTGCATTTCCGCAATATTTTCCCTAAGTTTAACAATCTCAACAAGCTGATCATCTCTCTCTTTTGTTAGATCCTCCTTGATTTTTAGTAATTCATTCACGCTGAAATATTTTTAGGGGAAATTACTATACATGTAAACATAATTATGTAATACAGAATAATAGATAGGATTTCATTATTCATGTGTCAATAAGCAGTTTCAGAAATAAAATAAATATGTAGGGAAGATAAAAGCAGTGGAAAATAATGACCCTGTCTAGTTGCTTCATAAGAAAGTCATATTGTACAACAAAAACAAATATCTGCCTAAATCATGAAACAGATTTTGATCCCATCTTAGTCAAAGATGTCTCCAAAATTGTGTGAGGGTATATGTAAAGAATTTTCTTAGCAAGGATGGATGGTTTTAAGAATTTTAGAAAGGAGAAGGGAAAGTTTTCTTTTGCATCAGCCTTAGATGTCTTGACATTCCAGTGGTCCTTACTGTTAGTGGGTCAGCAGTACAAACTACAATAATTGGGTTGGGATGGGGCCAAAGTTAATAGGGCAGTAAATTCTTCGAATATCCTTTCAATCATTTTTTAATTTTTTGGGGACAAAAGTTTGCCTAAGGAGATATGACTTTACCATAATGTAAGAGTTAAGTTCTAACAGGTTAACTGAAAATATTCTACTCTCTCCGTTTTATAATTTTTGTATTGTAGATATTTTGTGACATTTTTCATTTGTTGATTGTAAATACAACAACTTTTAACTTCATATCAATAAATGTCATAATTGACTTTGTAATTCAAAAGCCAATGAGGGTAGTCATTTTATCAGTTAACCTTGGATCTTTGATAATTTGAGGCAACCAAACCTGTTACTAATGGGATGAAGAAAAAAAAAAGAAAAAAAAAGAAAGATTTGAATGTCACAGTTAAAAAGTTCAAAAGCCACTCTTTCAGGAGACAGTAAAATAATTTGCTGGTTGTTAAAAAAGGTTATGGCTTACAAATGAAAACTGTAAGTGATATCAAATCTGCTGACTGTTAGACATTATGCAGAATATTTCAAATGATTAAACTTCATCAGTTCTTACCTATGCTCCTGACCCATAGTCAAGCCAGCACCTTGTTCCACAAGTTTACTCAGGTTGGATATTTCAAGTTTCAAGCTCTGGATGGTTTCACGAGCCCTGGTTTCTTTCTCATGGGCTGCGTCAACCATTTTCCATGCCTTCTCGATTTCCTGTAATTATATAATACTTGTTAGCTTGAAATTCTTTTATTTTCACAGGAATCTGTCACAACTGATATTGGAAGAATTATCGTTTATGTCATACACATAAAATTATAAGAAGATTTGAAGATGCTGAAAACTGATGATGCATAAATGATAATTATAGGTCATAATCATATTTTTTTGTTGATTTATTGACACGGCATTGAACTATTTTAATTAGAATGGACAGACACATAAAAGTTTCCATATATTCGAATAAAAATTCAGTAATAATGGAACAGGTTCATTACAGTATCTAAATTTTGTGATTTTATGTGTGATTATTCTCATGAATGATAATTTTAGAGATAAAGATGAATCTGTATACAAAACATATATAAAAGGGGTGTGTTAAGAATAATGTAGTTTTTGCATGTGTCTAATCAATTTATTGTCTCATAAAATGCACAGATGGACAGAGGTGAGAAAAATCAATAATCAAAAAAAAGTATGCCAATTAATCACCTGAGAGACTATTTCAATTAATGTTGATTGCCTATATAGAGCACAAACTCTGCACAAGATCTGGCATTCCGCATTGAGAGTAATGCTGACCAACAATATAAAACCTTGGATTACTTGCCTGACGGACAAATATTGAGGTAGTGTAACCCTTCTTGAAATTCTTTTCTTGAATATCATATCAAGATGATTCTTAGTGTATACACGTTCAATGTACTACCAAGCTTTGTTTGTTCCTCATTAAGAATTTTTATATAAATTGTTTCTATTATAGCGTTTACAGGATGGAATGTACAAGTTAGTCATGAATAATTATGTTACTTGACATTAATTCAATCAAATTATTATTCATTTGCTACTTGTTTGAACTGTCAATAACTTAAATTCAAAGGTTTTTACTGTTAAATCATTTTGACCTAGGCTTTTGCAGGGAATGAAAGCAGGCAGGAGCAAATTTTTCTGCTCCTGTTATTCCTCTTTTTAGAAATTCCAGGAACACATGATAAGGCACTGTTAAGGGAGTCACTTTGACATCTGCAGAATCTGCTCTTTACATTCTCTGCTATTGGGCCAGCAAGTAAAACTCCATTATTTTTAAGTGACAAAACCTTCATTTGACTATTTTGGATTTCTTACACCATTCATTTCTATAAACATGAAACTTTTACCTTTTTCAGGGATGCAATGGTAGCCTGATCTTCTTGAGACAATTTCAAAGCAGTGGCCACTTTGGCTGAATTTGCTACAATTTCTGCATTCAATTCTCTGCATTTTTGCATTAAACGTTTCTCACTTTCATGGGATTTCTTTAGAGCTCTATGAAGTTTTTCATATTCAACACGAAATTTTTCAAGACTCCTATCTCCCATAAGCTCAGACAGCACCTAAAATTTGAATGAAATAAAAAGCTATAGTAAGAATAGTTTTAATCTAAAAAATAGTAAATCTCTAGCACATCAGACAAATTGCCTGCACATTGCTGTTTAAATACACAATGTAAATGTCATAAACTCTTTTCTCTCTATATAATGTTAAATTACTGCATTCAGTTATTCTTTATAATATTATTCAAAACAAACCTCTTGGAAGTCCTTTTCCAGTGCTTCAAAAGCACTGTCATCTATGGACTGCTTCTGATCTTTTTTGTCCTGCAAGAAATCAGATAAAAATAGAAGTATAAACATAGCGTTTATTGCAATGTTATTTCATGTAAAATGAATTTTAAAAAACCAAACCAGAGTTGTTTCAAAATTCAATTATATTTAATGTAAAATTTCTGGGATACATATAAATGACTTTTAAATAATATCTTAATCGAATGAAACTTATTCTAAAATATTCTGGGATTATAAAACTACTTCTTAAACTCCCTGAACTAGGGTCTAAAGTTTACTAGAAGTTCACATTTGGAAGGAAAAATATAGTGAAATTAAGTAAGGACACACCATATAGATTATAGTTTGTAGGTGGATTCATGTTTTATTAGATTGATAAATTTTGGGCAGTAAACTTGTAAATATACATTTTAAGTTTGAAATAGAGAACTATAAAGAGTTTATTTGTACGATATAAGATATTCATGCATACTAGTATTACTACATGCCGTTAAAAATACTTTGCTCCTTTTTGTTGTATCCACATAGAATCATAGATGGCTTAGTGTAGTCAAATTTATGTTGAGTTTTAACATAATAATAAAAGAACAGCAACCTGCCAGTCCAATTTTAATGCCAAAAAAGTCCATATACAAACTATCAACTTATCAATTTGGTATGGCCTAACTGAAATATCAGTTATTGAAGGAAACAATGAGTAAATATGTTTTATATAATACATAATTCTGTATGTCACAGCGTCATTTTTTAAAATTTATCATCCATTTGGGAGGTATACTTGATAATGTCACATGAATGTACTAAAATGTTGTATACATGTTGATGTATTAGTGGCTGTGGATTAAAAATAATTATGATATTGTTGATCTGTAATCTTGTAATTTTTTATGATATAACTTGTCTTCCTTGGGACCCTGTTAAACCATCTCAGTTGTCTCAGCTCAGAAGTGATTAAGGAATCATTGGTTAGATAAGTTTGCATACACAAAATAGATGTATTTGCTCTAATATACATACTTATACAGGGATCTAGATATATTTCTAGGCTATACATTTCACCGTAGGACTAGTTTTATACTCTTACCTGTCCAGAACTCAAATGTTTGCTCCCGGACTTAAAACATCAAATATTAATGATGTGTTAAACAATGCATTTTGGAAATGGGACAAGGAAAGAAAGAACAAAAGAAAGGAGTGTGTCAAATTTAGTATCATTAATGATACCCATATAGTATGGGTGATTCAGAGGATTGAGATCATAAATTGACATAACTTCATAAGCAACTAAATTTTAAGTGAACACAGTTTTGTATACCGTAAGCTACAGTAATAAAGAAATTAAAAAAATAATATGAATAGATAACCTTTGATTATCGACACTCACCTCAGACATGGCTATTTATTACTGCAACAACAACGAAATTAA
>JAVSBT010497298.1:0-20181 GCA_033118115.1 Pharyngocirrus eroticus
AGTGTTTAAGAAAGATACTTTTTGTTTACGAGAATTTAGATAACATTCAATAAGTTTATGGCAGGATCCTCTGATCCCGAGAAACTCAAGTTTATTTAACAAAATTTTATGATCTATCGTGTCGAAAGCTTTGGAGAGATCCAGAAAAACACCAATCGATTTTTCTCTGTTCTCGAGAGATGTAGTCAACTTATTAAATTAATGCAAGTTCCGTGGAATGACCTTTTCTAAAACCAAATTGCGATTTATAAAGTATAGAATTGGCGTCTAGAAATTTGATAATACGAGTGTTAATTATTTTTTAAAGAATTTTGGATAGAATAGGTAAGATAGAAATGGGTCTATTATAAGGGGGAGTGTTGTGAAATAGCACCTTGTAACTAGCCTGACTGATCTGGGTCCAGGATTGTTCTTGTAATGAAGGACACCTTTTTAAAGCAAGGCTTCATTCAGATTTCTTGTCTTAGTTATGCATTAATTTTCTCTCTCTGTCATTAGAGTTTGACACCATTTACAGAGAAAAGACCTTTTGCCACTTTCTTCCATATAGGAATATCTCACAAAAACAAGATTTCAATCCCTGACAAGTCAAATGAAATCCTGTGTAAAAAGTAACAATAAGCCCGTCTTTGATTTCACATGCAATTGGAGAGGGAGCAATCAATAAAATAGCGTGTGATCACTTGTAATATTGGAATCCTCCATCTCCGGAGCACAAAAATATGTTTACAGAGCTCACTGCACTTGAAGGGGAAAAACATGCATGCCAACACACAGAGATTGACTGATAAAATCCATTAAAAAAGATGAAATAAAACTAGGAGCATCTCTGGAGGAATTGGTTATGGGTTTTGGAAGAATTTGTTTATCTGCTATAGGAATAAAATGCTGAAAAGAAGTGCCTTTTAAAGATATCTTCATCTGTCTATAGTATGCAATAGCATTTTTCAGGTCTCATTCATGGGTCATAATTTGGTTGCAGATTTGTATTTATTGATGCTCATTCTATCTACGTTGTACTTTCCTTTAAATGATAGTGGGCAAAATAACCCCCAAATATAGCTCCTGAGAATTTGTCTGATTCATGCTTTACAGAATATTGTAATAAAAATGTTTCATTTATTCATGCTTCGAGATTCAGCATAGTTATCCAATCTCTCATATAACGTACATCATGAAATGTCTTTGTAAAAAGATACACAATTTGAGTGGCACTGAGTTCTTATTCTAATTAAAAATTCACAATTTTTTGATCACGAAAAGACAAATATCTGAAAATAAATATTTTTTCTACATTTTTCATATATTTTTTCACATTTTCATATCTAACACTGATGCCTAGAATTTAGAAATGCCTTGCCCTGGATTTTTATGACAGGAGGCCATTATTGCTGATATTCAAGATGTAAAAAATTCTAGGCAAATGACCAAGCTTCAGGTTGCTATTAGAAAACTGGTTATTAAATGCCATGTAAAGCTGTCTTGTACCCTCAGGGGGGTGCTTTTAACTATAATCAGAGACCTCTTATAGGATTTTCAATTTAAAAAAAAAATCTGGCTGACTCATCATTAAAACCTTTACATGATTTTGTGGTATTCTTTTTCATATTGATGGAATCAAAAAGTTATTTGCAGCAACTAAAGATGTTTTACATGAATTTGATGGATAAATTTTGAATTCCTTTGATGATTTTTGGATAGATTAGCTTGTAATTGGCTGAAAAGCAGAAAGTGATTTGTGAACATTTTGTATTACAAATTGTTATTTTCATTTTTAAGTAGAGCTAGAGTTTTGTCACTCTTTTTCATAATTTTGTGTCAAAATATCAAACATCATCTTATATCACTCCACCATTGACCTAGTTTGAGTAACTCTCTTTTCCCATTTCTGATATATATCATTCAATGTTTCTAATCTTGAAAATGGATGACAGATAAAAGCACAGTACGGTTCAGGTCTTTGTTCAAATCTTAGCATTCATCTTGGTGTATCCTGATGTCTAGAATCAAGAACAAAATTGATAAAGAAAAATAGCATTAAGAAATGAGAAATTAAGATTAAAGAAAAGCACTACATACACTCCTCTGGGGACACCATGCTTTGGTATGCAGACAAAATTAAATCAAAGCACAGTTCCATGTCTTTGAATAGGAATATATAGTACATTTCCTATGACAACCTTACTTGTCTGGACATATTAAAGAATGTACTGAGAGAAAGTGTGTCTGCAAAAAGATAAATAGCATTCATTATTTGCGTTGAAAAGTATTCTCACATAATTCCAAGAACAGATTACTCTAGATATGATATCAAACAATGCTGTATCATTTCAAACACATAAATGTACTAAGTAAAGAGAAAAAGCAGCTTTTTACATGACTAAATTTCAATCATATTTTTCCATTTTGTTAACAACCACTATCTCTGTATCATAGCTTCAAGGGAAAAAGATATTCAGAGTTCAAATAAACAAATTATGCAAATCTTACTGTGCCATTAAGGCAACATAATAAGATGTCATAACTATGATGGGAGGAAAAAGTAGCATTCCATTCAAATGCCTTAAGGGAATACTCATCTCCTCTGCCACATGCAGGTTCCTGGCATTATTTGATGCCTTCCAGGAATTTTCCATGAAGATGACACTTAACAACCACAGATAGGCTTCCTGAAAGTCTCAATAATTCTTGGTACAATGGGTGACAAATGTTAAGATACATTCCCTCCCAGAAAAACAAACAAACTCTGTCTCTGTGTCTGAGAGAGATGACAAAGATTTTGACTAATGTCACGACCAATAGAATCACTGGGTTCTAGACGAGTCAAACTCAAAGTGATAATGACCAAAAATATTTTTTGACATAAACTTGCTATTATTTATCAAATGGAAGAAAGGTAAACATTTTGACTTAAATTAAAAACCTTGTACAATGATACATATTTTTTCCTGAGTTAATTTCAAGTTATCATTATGCATATAGATAAAGCAGCAATCTAAAAATGACGTGAACCCTTCTTTCATAGGGAAAAAAAGTGTTGCTTTGATACCCCTATAACCATGCAGTTTTGAATATATGTACATGATTGCATAGTAAAAGTTGTATATCTTCTAGGGAGACTAAATAGGAATAATTTGTTCGTCACAACTAAGAAAATTATGGACATAAACACTTTCAAGTTGAGTAACTTTTGTCCAATACAGTATATTTTCTCAGGTGCAGTGTAATCTTTTCTGTAATGAGTCTCTGTTTGGTGAAAGGCTGAGTCTAAGATAATCAGCAGGTGAGGATGAACTAGGCTATGCCTTTTTTTGAGGAGGATGGAAAGGCTATTGAAATATCGTGAAGACTGATGATTAAACAGACTTTAATTAACAGACATCAAGTGCATTCTCTGTAATGAGGCTGTGGTTTTTGTTTTTTTTTGCTTGTTTCTCTTTTTTAACCACATTCCAATCATCTTCTCTTGTAAATTCAAAATGGCTGCCATTATCTTATGTCTTGATGAAAATTCCATGGTTGTTGTTTATTCATTTTTCTTCTGCCTTTCTGCTATTTAATCAAAATGGTTGCCATCATACATTTATAAAGGCTTTGAGCTTGTCTTCTAGAACATTTCAATCTTCCATGTTTTTGTTAAAAGATTCAAAATGGCTGCTATATTATGTACATATAAAATCTATTTTCTTTTATCTTGATACAATATAAATCAAAATGGATGTCAGGCATTATTTTCTAATCTTCAAACAAAACCCCACCATGTCTTTTTACATTAAAATTATCATGGTAGAGGGATATCTTCACTTTTGCTGAGAAATATAAAAATATGACACATTCAACTTTATTTTACATTTCTTCTAGAGCTTAAGTGAACAATTCTGAAAATACATTAATATAAAACTTGCTCATTAAAAAAAAAGGTGCACCATCTTATCTTTCCACCTGAAAACATCAGTCTCTCTTTTCAATGACATATGACACCATAGTCATTTTCTTGTCAGAACTTTCTGTTGAAGGTTTTTAATGCTGGTTTCTATCTTTATCATTCTCATTTCACTTTGGAATAAAAATCATATTTTGAATACGATATTCTTCCAGGAAATTCATTACCTTGATTGGATGTGCCTCTTACTGCTTCTTAAGCTGCACTTGTATGATGATTTTCTAGGAAACCTTGACTTTTGAAGTCACCTGCTCATCAGCATCTTCTCCTTAAGAAGTTCTGCCTTAGCTTTCAATTTTCTAGCTGTGTAGATCTAAATGATGCAAGAATTATTACAGAAAAAAATGCAGTGATACGGGATGTAACAGTAAAAGAAAAATCTAGTTTCACTTTGATATTTGAAGAATATATTGCTAAGAGCCTATCGTTTTCCTTAGATGCAGGTGTCTTTGCCAGAAAAACCTGTTACCAAGTAACCATTTCCTGGATAAATGGAGAAAACATATTCAATATCTCACCAAAGATAAAACATGACATGAGGCTAGATATTGCTTGTTGCCCTTAGATCATAACAAAAACAGGGCTTATTTGAATTTTAAAAAATAGAGATTTATAATTATTGCTACTATGGAGTTAAAAACCTGTGTCATTTATGGTACAATATTCATGTCCACAATTGCATAAAATAGAAACAGACATGGATCCATGACCTGGATAATACTAGATGAATTAAATCTTGAACATACAATTTGATTTGCCTGGTTCTTATAAACATTATAGACACATGCATGATTATAAGAAAGAATAAACTGATGCACTTGTCTCTTGAAATTTTACTATCAATGCTTTCGATGTTCTTCATGAGATCTTGATCACTAATTTTGACATTTGTTTGTATTTCTTTCTTATCATGCTATAATGCAAAGATATGTTTACACCAAATTATGCATCATTATAATTTTTTGAACAAATATTGACAACTCATTGTTCGTTGTTTACAACATTAAAGTTGTGAAGGAGTAGAGCAGAACAATTAAAAACAGAGATTTTCCCACATTATCACATCCTTCAAGGAGCACGGCACAGACATTAAAAGGTCATTTAAGATATTCATTGCCACTTGCAAGGTCCTGATTATGCCATCTTACCACTCTTATGTAATCATTATTACAGTTAAAAATCACAAATTTAAAGACAATTATTGGTGATTATTAGTGTAGTGTGTGCTACTTGAGGGGCTTTTATTTGTTTCTATTCAAGGATTACAATCAGTTCATATATACAAGATACTTGAACATGTGAAACGCAATGAAAATTCCAAATGGAACCCTTCCATGTGCGATGATCCCTGTAGTTGTACATGTATATTGAACTTTTCTTTCTTTGGCTTTTTGTAGATTATTATAATTATTATCATTAATTCTCGATTTACATAGGGCCTTTAATTTATTATTATTATTATTTCTTGGTTTATATAGTGCCTTTTACAGAAACACTGGTCAAAGGCACTGGAATATTAAATTAAAAGGTTAAATTAAGGCCTTTTCCAAGAGAGTAGGTTCTTTTATTTCTACATATATACCCCCTTCCAACCTAAGGATCTATAAATCTTACTTTTTTACAAATCTGTGAACTATATGCAGGTGCAGTCCTTCTGTTTATACATATCTACACAAAAATATTTGCATTAAAAGGGTCTATATTTGATTTTGATTATGAACCAAATGGCACTTCAAGAGATTATAAATCAGGAATAATAAAAGCAATCATATAATTTTGATAATATTTAAATCAATATGCAAATTTCAAACTCTTGTTTAGTTAAGAGAGATTCAAACAATACACATATCATTGGAGACACTCTTATTTTGACAGCTCATCCCATAAACTTTATGTAATATTCAAATAAAAAGTATTCTATGTTGATTTGATTAGTTTATCACTAGGACAATTGATGACATCATATACTACTTAAGATATCTATCCCGGCCACAAATCCACTTGTTCCTCTTGGATTTTCATCAAAATAACTCCAGTTGAGCACTTTTGTCAATGGAGTGATGTAACATAATGTTTTAATAAGTATTTGACATTTCTATCAAATGCATAATGATAAAGGATTAATCCAAATTGTACTGTTGACCAATGATTGCTTGATTAGCTGAATGCGGAAAAATGTTTATAATGTATATACATATATGCAGTTTGTCAACCTTTTGTGGTATGTTATAATTCTTGTCCTCAGTCATGATGCAATAATCATTTTTCCCTATCTATATCAGGCATCCATCCATCAACACCAAAATGTATGCATACCCCTGACATATTATAGTGATTGTATGACAGTTGGATTACATTAAAGCCCCTCAAGAGATTATTGAGATGTCACATGTAATCATGGATAAGTCACAGATGGATAAGGGTGTGGTACCATCATCATTGAAATATAAGTGTGACAAAAAAATAGCAATCTATAGCCAAGAACTATTAGAGAAAATATATCACCATAATGCAGTGAAATGTTGTGACATTCTATATGTGTGATTTTATTGTCAATTAAATAAATCATGTCTCTTCCTTATTATCATGTCATGCCATCCCAGATGTGTCTTTACTATGATGCTAGTTTTGTGAAATATCTTTTCACTGTTTTTTTTAAAGATATCTTCAGCTTCTGTCACAATAGTGATCACTATTTAGCTGGGGTCAGTTTTAATTACGAACTTAAGTCTGAGCAAATATCTCAAGCTTAATTTAACTCCTTTACTGGTGATTTTTGAAAGACATTTCAAATTTGTCAATAAAGGGTACATACGTATGTACACAAATAGTATCTTATTTTCTGAAAAAAATCACCAGTAAAGGTGTTAAAGTTAGCAAGAAATATTTACTTAAGCTTGAGCACGTAATTAAAACTGACCCCAGGCATTTAACCTAAGTTTTACATAATTATTAAACTAAGTCTAGATATGGAGATTTTCATTTTAGTTTTATTAGCTGAGTTTCGTATTATGCCTTTAAAATCAGCAACCAAAAGTAGGCTAATATCATTATTATTACTATTACAGTTACATCTTCTGGAATTTACTGAAGTCAACAATGAAAGTTAAACACTCCATATTCGGATTTAGTTTTTTATTAATTTGATTAAAATTATCAGATGGTGCTGAATCTTACATACTATAGTATATAAGAGCATACTATAGTTTATATGCCTAAGAGAAATACTGCTTATCAAGCTCTGTACATATGCCATATTTCAAAATGTAATCAAGTGTAAAATATAGTGGATTCGGTTGTGCAGTGATCGTATAGGGATGAGAAAACATGAGAAATCATGTGAGATTTGTGTAAATTTGTGTAGACCTACTGCAAAGTCCAAATATCAAATTTCTTTTACAAGCTCTTTACAACACCTGAAAAAGTTCTGTGAGGAAAGATGATCTCAAGAAAATGCTCCTTAAAACAAATGCTGGAGAGCCACGCAGGGGCTTCCATGCTGAGAGCAAATTAACATCGTTACTTCAAACTTCTTGGTTTTCATCTAATAGAATAAACTAAATTCCCTATTCCTGGAAAAAGAATTCTACTTGTTCACAACATGAAACCAACAAGTGAAGTGTTACATCAGGGTCTTCTTTCCCCATCAAAAGAACACAAGCAAACAAGGTCCATTTTACTGATAAATCATCCACTTTCTTAAGTGTTAGTTTTGGAATCATTAGGAAAAATGTCAGCCAATCAAAAGACTACTTACATTGTAACTGTTCTTATCTTCTCAATTGCAACTTAAGCAAATTCTTTTCCATCCAATTAGTCTCATATATTTTTCATAGGATAACTTGGTCAAAACAATCTTTAGGTTTGATTACAAAACTCTGAATCATTTCAACCATACAGGATGAGCTTGGTTTTAACTGCTATGCTATGATATCTAATAGTAATAGTTAGATAATGTTTTTGGTAATTTACAATGAATTCAACTATAGTTTGAATTCATAATTTCAAATTAAAATACCATGGGTCAATCCTTTGGTTCCTCTGCACTAAACAAAACATTGTTGAAAATAAATGTAATTTTATTGTTTTATATGTGAACTAGAAGTAGACTAGATATCTTCAAATTTCAAATATATGTGAGAACACCGTCCAAATCCATGTTAAAGATCTACTTACTTAAAGTAAGTATACAATGTAGAAATGTTATTTCCTCTCCTTAAAAGGCCCCATATATGCATAATGGTTAAAGGACTGTCTGTTTTCATCCAGTCTGATTCAGTTTTATATGGGATAAAAACTTTAAAACTAGCTTTACAATCAAAGAAAAGAATAAAAAAACTTGGCCCATAAAACATTTCATAAATTCTATTCCATCTTTAACCCAATACAGTTCTTTCTGGATATAGGGTTTTGCTAGGTTTTAATTGACAAGCAACTCTCCACCTGCGCTTGATAACGGAAGCCTCTTAAGGCTCCCAAATTAACATCGTTAACAGAAAAAGAATCTTTAATTCCATACTCCCAGGGAAACCCAATCCTTGCACATGTATCTAACGAGGCTTTATACTAAAAAAAAAAAAAAAGAAAAAAGAATTTACATGAGTTATTATGTTGAATGTTTATGGTATAGTACAGTGGATTTCAAATAAAAGAAATTCCTCTACAAAAGGCAAGGGTTTATATCTGGGTATATCAGGGTATATATCATTGTTATATCATAATTATGTCAATATATTTATTGAATGTCAAAGAAAAGGCTACTGGCACAATGTTTCAATTAATTTCAATTCAGATTGAAATGTTACAACATGAAAAAAAACCTCAGTCTTTACTCAGGATCAAGCTTGAGTAAAGCTGAGTTTACATTGGTGGATTTCTCTAGTAAAGACTTTGCTTTTTTCTTCAAGCCAGCATTATATTCTTCTGTAAGACTCATAATTTTTTGAGCGGTTTGAAGTGTCTTGAAGTCATTGTGTTTTTACAGACTAGAAAGTCGCAAAAGTTTAAAGCAAGCGTGCACGTTGCAATGCTAATGATTTGTCAATACACTTTAACTAGACAGATTTAAAATCTTATCTGCGTTTAAATTATAGACTTCTGAAATGCTTCAAAGATTTTCAGCTGAAAAGGTCACTTCAAATCGACTCAATGTAAACATGGCTTAAGTCACTAAGACCAATTAATTCACCAAGGCCTGCATATTACCTCAGAAAAGAGGCCTCACATCTTGCTTTTTTAAAAAGATTCTTAACTTATATCTAACTTCTAAGCCCTGATACACAAATCCCATTATGGGGACAAACATTCCCATACTTAAAACCGTACAGGAAGAGGTTAATCTTAGTCAGAAACATTCTGATTTTTAAGGGATTTATAAAAGTCAGAGACTGCAAGATCAAAGGGATATCTGCCTCCAGATTGTCTTTTCTTAATGGATATGACTTGTAAACATTCTCTTGCTTGAGTCTTCTAAAGCTAATGGGATTTTATATCATATAGCAAAAACTAGTGCAATGCTGGGATTTGGGCAACAGTTGTACCTGATATTTTAAGACATTAAAATATTCCATGGTGGCAGCAGAACCTGAAAATATCAGGCAAGCCAGTCATAAACAATAACAGTACAATTTGAAAAAAAGGAAAGTATTCTTCTTCATTGGAACATAATCTTTGAGGGAAAGTTCACAATGTTTCAGCCTCTCCTTAATATAAATCTTGGAACCATGAATATCTTGATTAAAATGGTTGAGATTATTTTATGTCATGGAGACATGGATGAGAAAACCCATACCTTTCTATGATTAAAGAATATTGGTATTTTTTTATTATGAGATTTCAATTCACTCTTTTATGCAATTTTTTTGGAGTGGCTACATGTTTGTAATTTCTGTGAATGAACAAATTGTGATTTTTTTTTAAATACACGTTCAGCGCTTTCCAGAACTGGTCTAGACCAATTTTTAAGCAAATGAATAAAGGCAGGACTTGAACCTGTAACATTCAGATGTCTTGTTAAGCAATGCTAACCATGAAAGTTTCAATGCTATTGGCGAAATACATTACTTTGTAAAAGGAGACACACTGTATCTTATTTTTGGATTTAACAAAATGACCCAATTACCTTGGTCACATGAAAGCCATGAACTCTGTTATATTAGGGCACATGATACTAGACAATACCCATGGTAGGAATCCCAGACAATAAGGCCGAACAGTACACCGCCTTGAGACTTTTTAAGTAAACGGTGAACTCTTAATGAAAAGAAGCCCACCTCAGGGCTATTTCATTTTGTTGACTTGCAACTTTTGTCATTTCTGTCAAATATCAATTATGAAAGGTTACTTGAAACAGATACCAGGATTTTGTACGGATTTGGATATAATTAGATCTAAAATCAAGGCAAGGAAGCAGTGTCATATGTCATCCTGTTTGGTTTCTATTTTGAGCCGAAAACCTTCTGGTGACCTTCAGGGAAAATGACTTAATGATCATTCATGATATTCCAGATTAAAGGTGTTTATGCTGAGGCTGTCATTTGTGTATGGTGACAGATCAAGTGCACAATACTTAGAATGGCTTTATCTGTCTGGGGATGATGGTATTGCTGTCAGAAAACAAGCCTGATCAGTAATATGTAACAATATTATAGTCACATGACCAAAAACATAGATTCAATTCAATAATATGGTTGTGGGTTTTTTTCTTCAAATATCTCTCTATGACCCTTTAGTTCTTTCTCATGATAAAGCCTTGTCTGCATTAGAAAACAAATGTCTAAAAACTTATTGAAACACCATGTTTGCATGTGTTTGACAACAAATGTTTCTCTATGTTTGCTAATGCAGACCTGGTGCAAAATGTGGTAACATTTGTTTTAAGATGTTTGAACATGCATCTTCTTAAAAACATTTGTTCAACATAAGGTCTACATTAGAAACAATTTCAGGCACATTGAGACATTGAATCAGGACACGTTTTTAAACAAATATTTTGTCATGTTTACTTGTGTAGACTTGGCTTTTTACTCTGATAGTCCTACTATCCATGGGAAAGATGTGAATAATTTCAATACAACTATCCTGGGATCAAACTCTCAACCTGTGTGTGACCAAGTACTTGCACAAACAACGTTCAATATTTGTATGCTAAAACACAATACATATATGTTACTTTGTAATGACATTCAGATTCAGATTGAGAATGTTAATTCTTTTTGTGGACAGTTATTGATAAACTATAATTGATATTTTTGAGGTATCTTTTTCTAAATCTGTTTTCTTCCAAATCCTTTTTTATCATTTGATATTTCTTTCTTTCTGATATTTAAGGAGGGTGACCCATTCAGTGAACTAGTTTTCCATGCACAGGGCCCTCGATGAATGTTTTTTTATTTATCTTCTCTACAAGACCTTGGTAGCCATAGTTCAAAACAACATTAACCAGATTAATTTTCATGATATAAATTCATGATTGACAGTTCAGTCGATATTTCACTTATATCAATTTATAATTAGATTTCAATCATAATGATGATTATAGTATATCAAAAGATACATCTATATTATAAAAGTCATTTACAAAGGTAGAAATTAAATTTCTTCACAATTCCTTGTCAATTTTAAGTATATTGACTTTCAGCTCCAGAGAAGTCTAGGGTATAAAGAGACCACCTGGTGAAGTTAATACAATTAGCCACTAAATAGAAAAGTAATGTGGCAATTTTCTATAGAATTCATGCAAGCATATAGGTCTTAAAGAATGAACATGGAAGAGTTGGTGACCCATATTAAAGATAGTAACAAAAGCAGTCCTAGAAAAAGACTCCAAGGTTGAACTTCAACTCCAATCTTACGTCGATATCCATTGCTTCCGCGATTGAATGAGGCTCTTTCATGGAATGTATCCGTAGAAAGTCACTCTTCTCATCCCTGAATAGAAAAATGCCATTTAAGTTAAACATGGCTTTATTACCCCTTGAGCAAAGCAGTCAGATTAGACAAAAGCCGACTAAAATGTGAACCTTCCGCTTGGGAAAATTCAAGCAAATAGGTAGGATAATGAATTCCCCGCCTAGATTTGGAATCTATTGATTTTTCAGGTAGACAGTTCCATAGGAGGTTTTGTTACAGTATAAATGGTTAGCATTAAAATCTTAAAATAAAAGCAGGTAGAAGTGATACAATGTTGCTTTTCATTTACGCATTGGCATCAGGTGGGAAAAGGGAATTGCAAATGGAATTTACAGCTCTATGTGTTAAAGGGAGAGAAGAAATATTCTAGCATTTGCCTTGTTTTGTTTGTGAATTAATGCATTGGAAGCAGACTATATACTATAATTTTTCCTTGAGAATTCTAGGCTTGTAATGTGTCTGTCTTTTGGAAATAAAGCTAAAAATGAAGAATAATATTTAAAGTCCAGGAGAAAATAACATAGCAAGAATAAGGTATAAAACAACCAAGAAAGAACTCAATACAAAACAAGATCAACTCTTAACCAAAAACCAAATTAAGAAAAACATCCAAATTTAGAATAAGGGCCCGAATAACAAATGTAAAATGACCCCCCCCCCCTTTTCCTCCCTTTTCAATGACCTTGGTGCTTTGGCTTATTGACCTGTATGCTGGTTACTAGATGTTAATGGGGAGAACAACTAAATAGAATGGAGATTACTAAAATTTGACATTTCTAGCACAGCCCAATACTTTATACTGGGGTAAACCATCTTGTCCCCTTTGACCCCCAATAGCCTATTTCACACCTTGGAGCCCATTGAAGCAAGTCTGATGACCAGAGTTACGCCAACACTGTCAGAATCTAACACTTTTTTTACTGCAAGTTGCAACCCAATATGATGGTAATGATAATTTTTACTATAGGATGAATAATTTGAAGGGTGACACCATATAATTATCTCTCTATGGTTTTATCTGCCAATGGACAACAGCCATGTGTGTGTGCTTTAATAACTGCTACAGTGTCATCATTCTTGTCACAATGGTAGCTATTTAACATCTCTACAATGTCGCAATCTTACCATACAAAAGGTGACAGCATTCAGCTAATTGTCTGCATTGGATAAAAACATGAATGGACATTTTATATAATGTAATTTGAGCCTTCTGTGACATGCCTTTAGAAGTTCTTATGAATTCATGATGTTATAAGAGTTCAGATGACATCTAAGATAGATCACATTTCATGAAAGGGGGAGTGTCTGTTGTTGAAATCTAAATATAAGAGTCTGCAAAAGTAAAAACCTACAAAAGATGTAATGTCTTATTTTGTCATCTTTGTATGTTGTGTTCTTTTAAAATTTATCCCATTGCCTTGGTTAAAAACTATGCCATCATCATCATCATCATCATCATCATCATCATCATCATCATCATCATCATCATCATCATCATCATCATCATCATCATTATCATCATCATTATCATCATCCTCATAGATCTGATTTACATTGATGATAACAACAAAATCATCATTTTCATTATAAACCATAACAATAAAATAATCGTTATAATCATAACCATTAATCAGTTAGAACAACAACTGCATAATCACAAAGAAACAACAAAAACATAAAATATTGTCATCATCATAATAATTATAATCGTCATCATCATCATCATCACATTTATCTCATCACATAATCAGCGTCATTGCGTTTTGTGTCAAAATTATTTTTGTCACAATCTTTTCCATTTTTTTTCTAGAATGGAATATTAAACGATTCATTTATCTATTATCCTTAGAAGGGAAATAAAAATAATTCAAAATCTATGGAGATTGTTCATTCTTGAAGGAATCCAAATTACAACCCAGATGTACTTGTCATAGATAATACATAGAGTTAGACTTCTAGGACTCTACAAATTCACTATACTAATAACTAATGCCTAGGACCCATGTGTAGCCTGCACCTATAAGTATAAGCAATGCTGTTATCTATTGGAACATTTACTAGTATATGGAACCATTTATAGCATTTTTTTTGTACTAATTAATTGAATTTCAGAGTTAGACAAGAAAGCAGCTGATCCCAAGAGAAGCCCATAGAAAATGAAAATTTGATTTGGAAATACCCTCAAAGAGCTTCAAAAACTTGTATTATGCAGTATATAGGCACCAAAGACTAAAACTTCAAGTTTAGATATAATTCCCTTTTTATCTTTCATTGTTTTTATTGATAAACCATAAAGTGTAGAAATCTGCCTTTTGGTATGAACAGTAACCGTGTGAATATCTGTTGTCAAAATAATAATGATTGTTTGGCAGCATTACTTTTGAACTTTTTTTTCTTGAAAATATATCGTTAAATTAATATTTTTCAATTTAGGGAGAAATTCCCAAATGGAAATAAATAAAATACACTCAAAATAAGACTGGAGACAATGTCAGTATTCATCTCATGAGCATTTCTAGGAAAGTCTTATTTGATGTTTCAGTGAAAAAAACATGCATTCATTCCCTTCTCTTGCAGCGAAGAACAGATTGAGTTCTGTAGCACCGCGGAAAGCCAATATCAATAAAAGTATCTACCTTGTCCCTTGGTAATCACATTTCTATTATCTCTTGTACAGATCTGTGGAAATCATAGATGGACGGATATTACTAAAGATTCACTTCATAGAATGAAAACCTAGATGTTGAGTTCCCAGAAAAAAAGAAGCATCCTGCAATTCTTTGTAAGTGTTCATTCTTTTATTATTGTTTTTTTTCCATCTTTCTTTATGTAAGAAATGTTATAAAAAGGATTGAATGCCCTGCGTGTTCTTAGATTTTTACCTTGTTTTAGTTTTGTAAAAAACAAACAAAGACTAGAATTTAGCAAAGATATATTTATGGAGTGAGCTTGTGTTGCAAGTAAAATTTGGAAAAGATGAAATATAGATTAAGATATTATTTTTATAATCATGAGAATATTGCACAGATTAAAGAAAATTTGAAAATTGCCATGGGACTTTGATCATGGGTGCAACTAAATTCATAACAAGGTCAAGGTCAATGCTAGGTCAATGGTCTTCAAATGAACACAAAAAGACATGTGAGATATGGCGGCAATGGATTAAGTTTTGTAGTGCCGTATTTCTGTGTGGGCAATTTTTGTTGTAAACACCTACAGTATTTTCAAAAAGTAAAGAAAATCTCAGAATTTGATTACAATGTCTCAACGTGACATAGACCAGAGCTCATTTTACTATTCTCTTCATTATTTACACTCAAATAGGTGTTTTTTTGTTTTTTTGAATGTATGTGGTTGATGTATCTAGCACAGTATATACATGTTCAAAATTGTAAACGAAACAAGAGTTGATGGTAATAAGTTTGTCTCTTCTGCTTGGATGTTCACAGCTGTTGATCTTTTCCTGGCTTTGGTTTAATTAACATGACATTGATGAAGGTCAAGAGGTACAATTTTGCCAGGGCACTTTGAAACAAAACCACTGGATATATCAACAGCTAAAAAATCAATCCATGAATAGAAAAGTATATTACTCATGTAATATGGAATATCATATGGTTGATTTTTTGTGAGCTTTAATAGAATTGTATTATGGAAAGTTTTTCTACATCCATTAAGAAATAGGATTGGCCTGATTAATAACCAATCCAAACTTCAGCAAAATAATGGATCTACTTTGAAAATCTTTAAATGATTGCAGTTAATTTCTGATTTTGTGTCCAAAGAAATGATAGCCAATACAAGCCTTCATATAGCATTTTCAGATATAAGTTAGCATAGAATCTTCAAATCTTTCCCTTTCAAATTAGAAATTGTTGTCAGAAGACAACATAGCCTTATTTTTTGTAAGGAAATGGCAAAAAGTTGAATATTTCTGGGGGGGGGGGCAAGTACTTTGTAATGGGCGTGGGGGTGGTAAAATTGCGTGTCTGATGCCCCTGGATCCCTATATATGATCCCCACCCTTAAAGTTACAGTATCAACTATTATCTCAGTTTACTCCATGTACCTCTATTCTTTGTATGTTCTGTCTAAAATTCTGTCTAATCATTAATGCATAAAGCTGAATACTTCCAATGTGTAAAAGTCATGTCTGTTGCTGTTTTGTATTTAGGTCAACTGTTTGATGTGAAACATGCAAGAAAGCTTTTTGGTGGTTTGAAGGAAGTGCACTAGAGGTCTTGTAAAAGAATGGCTGATCCTTGTAAAAGTTCATGAATGTGATTTACTAGTTATTATGGAAGTGTGTTGGTGGAATAGTTTAGTAATTCAATATTCCATTCTGAGGATAAAACATTGTGTTCGTTTTGAGGACAAGTTCTTGGTCATTGCATATACCCCATGTGACCTCCAAATATTTGTCCCGATTCAGGAAACTATGGTTTATTTTTCTTATCAGTTGTCCTCCATTACATTTAATGTATGCTAGAGTGCAGGTCAATGGATATTTTGTCACATACACACACAAAAGGATCTAAAAACAATAAGATTAGCTAAAAAAATGGAATAATAGCTATGTCTGTGTCTTTGTCATTTCAAGCCACCATCTTGTTCTAAAGCTCCTGGTCACTGGTGAAAAAACACTCATAGAAATAAGATTTGAATGCAGCTTTAGGAACTTCCTTGGTTTGGGTAAAGCTTTATCATTCAAACAGGTCAAAAAACATTTTATCAAATATATTTACTAACTCAAATTGTGACAAACAAAACCATTTCTTGGCTTCATGAAAAATGAAATCGGTAAGTTAGATTTCAAATCCCTTCAAGTCTTTGAATACTTGAAATCTATAATGGAAAATGGAAACATTCTTAAAGAGTTTCCTGTATTTTTCTAAACTATACCAACAACGCTGTAACAATAGCTTAGATGGCATACATACAGAGTTGAAAGCATGGTAAATTACAAGAGACAGAAAGAGGGATTGGAAAAAAATAACATTGCTACAATTAATCTTCATATAACAATATGATGAAACCTTGATACAGCCTATTAATTAGACTCATTTTTTCCATAAGTCACTATAAGGAGAATAAAACTTTGTTCAATCTAATGTAGAAAGCAATTAATACTTCTCCCTTGCATCTATATACGAAATCAATAGTTTACCGCTAATGACAAGCAGGATCAGGTGGAATGGTATTCTAGAATTTCATGGAAAATAAATGATACACAAGGTGACCCTAGATGAAAATCTTTGTAATAAATGACACTCCTAAAAGCAGATGGGTCTTGTAGAAATAGAAGCTTGAAGAAGCGATTAAATCTGGATTAATTAACAGCGGGGATTTTCTCGAGGATATTTCCATCATGGGGTAATTATGTCTGCAGTGACATTTTCACCTCCATTTCTAGGTGTTCTATGTGTTGTTACAAACTATTGGAAGGTCATAGAAATGAGACTATAGAGCTGGTAACTCAATTTACACCCCATAAATTGGATGCAGATTGTTATATGGCCGTTGAAGGACGTGTAAGTAATTGGGTTAAAATCTCAAGCAAATGAACTCAAATAGGGAATTGTTCTTAGTGTTTTGCCTCTGAACTTTCTCCAGTGCTGGAACAATCATTCATTTTTTTGCTTTTGATTCATAAAATTGTAGACAATTTCAAATCTGAACCCACTTGTAAGGGTATCGATCTATTTCTAGGTTATTGATCATGTTCGAAATATACTCCAAAACACAAATCATTTTCATTTTTCAAAAACAAATACATAATATTTGTCTTTTGCAAAGGGTATGTTGGGGTCTTTGGAACCCTTCTTGTTACCCTACCCCATGACTACATCCCCCCACAAACCACTATTTAGTCCATTGTTTTGTCTTGATACCATTGTTAAGTAAGATAATCTGTCTTCATAAATATGAGTCGTTTCAGACTACTCTTTCCCCCTTTTCTTCTTTAATTGTTAAGGTGATTTATGACAACTATGATATTTGTCTCTGTCTTGATATCATTATATCCTGATGTAATATTTTGATCTCATATCCTAATGTTTGTCCCACCAGCTTCCTGTTTTGAACGAAGTAAAAAACAAGCGAAAAAAGCAGAAAACAAAAGTATGATTTCTCTCCTTGTCTCGCCAAGAAAAAACCTTCTACTCAGTCATTGTCTCAGACACTTTCCTATAAAGAAGACATTTCCAGATTGCTTTTGTGCTGGAAGGTCATTGAAGGTCATGCAAATGGTGGGACATGCATTTTGTCCATACATCTTTTAACTGAAATGTTCTGATTAGATGCTCCTGTCTTTAAAATAATTTGATTGTTTTCTTCATGAGATAAATCACAGGAAATTAAATATATCAACAAGTTTGGTGCAATTTATATAATTATACAGTTTATTTTCCGTTGTTGTTATATGATCAAATCCCCTATATCTTGTTGCGCAGAATACCTACAAAAAAAAATACACAATGAAAAAAAGAACAGTAAAGGTCAAAGCTACTGTAGCTGATGGGAGCATGGTGGATGAGTGACAAAGCATGCACCTAGAGATCAGAAGGTTGAGGGTTTGATCCTTCACCTTGCCCCATGTCTGTGTCCTTGGGAAAGCTACTTAGTCCCAATTTTCCTTCTTCGCCCAGGAAACGATAAATGAGTACCAGGAAAATTTTGAGAAAGTAACCTGTGATAGACTAGCTTCCTGTCCAGTGGGAGTGAAAGCTCTCAGTCGCTTTTGCTACAGAAACCGGGATAAGCACCAGCCTGATGGGCCTTAATGGCTTGAGTATGACTTTACTTTTTACTACTATAGCTGAGCAGAAGTAAATTTATTTTGAATAGTTCAGCTATTGACATCAAAATGTCAAAATACAAAATAGATGAAGATATTGCATGTAAAACTACAAAAACAGGTTCAATAAAGATCACTTTTGTTTTTGATACTTATAAAATACACCAGGTTAAAGAACCATTGAAGCAGGTCAAATACAGTTCATAGAAAAAGGTTACACTGCTTCACAATGAAAGACAGTGACAGCATGGAACTGGAAGCAATAGGGCTCTTCTGCTCAAATACTATGGGTCACATTTGTCATTTGAGATATCAATTTGGCTTGCTGATGATTAAAGATCACTTAAAGGTAAAAAATAATCAAAAGCCATGGCTCTTATTCATCTAGCTTGTGTGGCTTTACTTTTTTTCCAAGCTAAATCATGCTTCCTGTAATCAGTGTTAGCAATTTGCTCAAATTAGTTTAATGGTTCCAAAATAAAAGCACTGCAAGGACTTGTCATGTTTCATTTTGGTTGCTTAGCAACAATTCTTGGAATCCCTGGTGTAATTTTGCTAATAAGGCTAGTGACACAAGACAAAGAAATAGGCTCTGTAAAAGATACTAAAGGTAGAAGCAGAGGTTTTTTTCTCTCGTTTTTTCCAGAGAAGCCACAGTTATTAAAGCTTTCACCAGGAATCCAATTTGATGTCTTACAGGAATATAGGCAATTATCAAAGAAACAGGATATTTATTTTTAAACCGTTTTTCTTAAAAATTGCATCCGCTTTATTTTTTCTCCATCACTTTTTATATAAGTTCATATTTGAAAATGATAGAAGATATCTCATGCGCAATTACACCATTTAT
Source organism: Pharyngocirrus eroticus (assembly GCA_033118115.1). Lineage (NCBI taxonomy): Eukaryota > Metazoa > Annelida > Polychaeta > Saccocirridae > Pharyngocirrus > Pharyngocirrus eroticus. The sequence goes on from JAVSBT010497298.1 coordinate 19,501, forward strand.
TTGTTCCTTGGGAAAAAGAGAAACTGTTCCAAAATGGAAGAACAAAGATCAATCTTAGTTTATCACTTCAGAGTATGGATTATGGGTTGTGTTAAATATTTACTGCATTTTTGACACCAATTTGTACGTATTTGACACCAAGAAATTATAAATTTCAATTGTAATCAAAAGTATTTCTGTTTTGACAGGGACTTTTCCCTTTGAGAAACAATTTGATCCATTAAGTCATTAAGTCTTGAGCAAACTATCAAACTACACCTATCATTTCTAAACTAACAGAAAAGGGTCAGTGATCAAAAGTGTAAATATATCATTAGTGTTCAAATTCCTTATCCTGTGTGCTTATTGTGTATGAAGTCCTCTTATGTCTTAATGTTGGTGTGAAGGTCCAACTGGAAAAACACAAAGAAGTCCAGAGAAAGGATGACTTATGAACTCCCTATGATGAGACCTTGAAAGCAGGTTGCTACTCTGCTGTTCTAAATTAAAAGATTGCCTCATTGCATAATGCCATTGATTACTCTACCTTATATTTCAAATTATAAATCAATGATAATGATAATAAATGATATAAACCAAAACCCACTACCAGACAATATCCAGACTAGCCCTTATTGGCTCCTTTGTAATATATAGGGCAAAAGAGGAACCCCTCTGGTCAGACATGACTCTTTTGCAAAA
>JAVSBT010497409.1:0-17679 GCA_033118115.1 Pharyngocirrus eroticus
TACTAAAAAAATACTTTTTTAATCCATTTGTCTTTTTGGATATGGTCATTCGAATACTGTGTGCGGTTAGCATTAAGGGGGCACCTTTATGTTGATTTCACCATTCTAGCATTGTCAACTTTTGAACACTAAAGATCAGAAATATGTATGAATAGTTTTGAGTTGGGTACTGTACCAAAGAATTCTCAGGAAAATGTTAACAGGACATCATTTTATCCAGGGTAGTTTTTCTGTGTCATTATTTTTTCTCCAAACAATAGATTGGATATCCTTTTTGTCTATGGCATGTTTCCTATGGAGAATATGTGTGTGCATGATAATGTATCTCTGAATAAAAGATATATAGTTTTATGTTTGTATGAATCTGTTATTATAATTTATTGATATATTAATTATTTTCATTATCCTTGTAGAAAATTCAAATATTTTACAAAATTAAGCAATGGGTTTATTTTGTTTTCTGTTGCAAATAACATTTTTATGGTTTAAAAATAACAGTTATATGAAAAGAAGAGAATATCTAAAAATGAATTTATTCATTGTTGTGTTAACCTCCTCCATATATTCTCACCCTAGAAGTTCAAGACTTATTCTTGCATTTTATAAGAACAAAGCTTGGTTCAGTTGGCCTAGTCTCCCATTTGCTGAGTCGGCACAATATGTTTGTTTCTGATCATGTTGTTTTGCCTCCAATCAAATTTACGGCTCACCACATTTCTAGATCAATCAAGCATCTGCAATGAAAAGAAGCCTGCTGTTCTGTGGCATTAAGGAAGAGTCAGATTCAAAAATATAAAAAAAAATCAGGAAAGAACTTAAAGTGATGGTTCACCTAGTAGTTCCCAGTGATTTTGATCTCAAGATTTGGCTTGTGTTAGATTTAGTTTGATGAGATGGTCCTTGTGTTTGTAAAAATGTAAAACGCTGGATTTCTGTTCTGATTCTTACACATGTTAGAATTTATATATGATTTGAAATGTAAAAATCTTAGCTATTAGAACTATTTATAGATAACTTACGTGGTTCAATGTGTGAGTTCTTGGAATGATATGCAAGAGATCCTCTGACAAAGTGAGATTGAAAAACATGTATCAAGTTAGACAGTTGATATTAAACAATGTATGAAATTGAATTGTAAAGTTATATGATTAAAATTTGACTCTAATACAATTTATCTTTGATATTAATAGAAAGTTGGTTTTAGCTTTGCTGGGAGCCAGCAATTAATTTCTACTTTTAAATTTTTAATATCAATTTCTGACCCATAATATCATGTTACTGTAAAGCAAAGTTCTAAACATATGTAAGCTTACAAGACAAACTGTGTTGAAAATAATATAGCTACAGTGAAAATCTGAAGAGAATCAGATTGGAAAACTAAATAACTAGTGTGAAGTGTGCATGGGACTGATTAGCATAGCAAACTCTTTATACACATGTTAATGGGTGGTTAAGCACATATTTCTGTAGCAATTCTCTAGCATTTGATAGCAATTTCTAGGGATCAGATTCAGAGTTCATGGCACATACTTTGATTAAATGTAGCCTTCTGTCACCGGGGAAAGATAACCTTTGAAGATTACCTGTTTCAATTAATTATGAATGAAACCAGTGGTTGTTTACAGGTAATTTTAGGACTGCACATTTATATTCCTTGCATACCTGTTATCTAAATGGACGTTCCAGAGGGTTATAAATATGTCATTCCTTTGCCCAGATATACAAGTTGTTTGACTTTTTTAGATTAAGACCATTTCAAAAGTAGGACCGATGATATTAAGCTTTTTTACATTGAATCGATTTGAGGTGTCTTTTTTCTTAAAGCCAGCTTTTCAATATTCTGAGCAACTCATAATCTTTTGAACAATCTGCCATGTCTTGAAGTGGATAGAAAGTCACAAACGTTTAAAGCTGATATGCACACGGCAATGCCAAAAGGTTGCTTGATTTGTTAATACACTTCAACTAGACATACTTTAAAATTGTATCTGCGTTTAGATTATAGGCTTCTAAAAGATTTTTTAAAAAGTCACATCAATTGTACTAAAGTCGACTCAGCTTAAGATTTACTAATAATGTTGGGTACGATCCTTGTTTTTGTATCAGGCACACATCAATGGCATAGATGGGAATGCAGCTGCTTTCTGTTTAAACATGATTTTGATATCAAATGTGAACCAATTTGTGATGAATTTGTTCCTGATTATATGTAAAAGAACACAGGTGACTTTGACGGACACAATGTTGACATTTGTCTCAATATTGCACTAAAACTATTGGCAATAATGCTTCATGATTATGACCCCAAAACAGACTGGTCTTTGAGTCCTGTGCATAATTTAGGACTAAAAGGATCTTCTAAAATTTATTATTACAGATATGACAAATATGTGACAATGCAAAACCCATTAAAGTTAAAATAGCTTTGCTTGTTATTTTCATATCCCAAAGTTTAATAATTAGATAATATTTATGGGAAAACACACTGTTGGACTTTTAATGCTATGTAAAATCTTCACAGTAGTTTGTGACATTGTTGTATGTGATGCCATTCAACTGTTGAGTATACATGTAGACAAAGCCTTTTAAAGACTTGAACATGCAGAATTAATGATATATATCTTTTGTAGACAATGTTTGTTATTGTGTGTAACAGTTGCAAATGATCTTGATATACTTGCGTTTCATGTCAAAATGTTGTCACACAACACCAAGGGTTCTGACCTTTATTCAGAATTTATTAAAATGGATGGACATATTTCAATCAGAAGAATTACATAGAACAAAGATTCATTTGTGAAGAAGTGCTTTTGATTGCGTGCATAGTTATTGAATCTGTAGTAATATATTAATGATATCAGTTTAGCTAAAAGCTTTAATGTATGGTTATTCAAAGACATTATTGAATATGCAAGGATTTAGTCACAAAACATGAGAAAGGAGATGGGGGTGTATGGAAAAATATATTTTTTGTGAAAGTATTGGGGGGAAAAAACCTTTGTAATATGCTATATTAGATGTTTGAGGAAAATATTGGTCCTCTCAAGTCACGAGAGTCTAACTCTTAAAACTAAACTTTCTTGTCAAATTAATCTTTCAGCTATAGTTATTATGTTTTTTAAGTCCCTTCTCAATATGTAACAGTTCTCAGGAAATGAGATTGAAGTTGCTTTGAAAATACATGTAGTAACAAGTGAAAATCTAGATTTTATACAGATGTCTCAATAAATGTAAATGCTTCTGTATACACTAAACCCTATATATCAACCAATTATCATTTGACCACACAAGCTTTTGATTTTGTTGAAAGCAATCCACAAATGATCTGAAGTTTCATTTTGCTAATGAATAAGATGATTTATGGCATGAGGGTATTCAAAATTACATGTATGATGTTTCTCTCTGACTGCCCTTCCTCATTTCTTGGCCCTGCCTTGATATGTTACCAGTCACTACTAACCACCATTGAAAAGCTGCAAACACATAACAAATAAAAAGTAACTTTTGTTATAAATGATTGATTGTATATCAGCAACTTGCCCTTTTATTATGCTTCATATATTGAAAGCTTTTATAGATTTTCAACATTCTAGGCATTCATTAATGAATATAAGAATGGATTAATAGAGATATGAACATATGTGTAGAAAAAACAAGGTCAATACAACTTATCAATTATAATTGTTATTTAACGTGTCACCAAGGACAGAGAAAGAGGGATAACAAATCTTGGAAAGACATGGTTACAGGATGCATTTTGGGGGAATTTCTTGTGACAAGGAATGTTATTTTTAGCTATAGCTGTCTGAATACTATAACTAGATGTACATATATTTGATTTTCTCTTTGCTATTTTAACTAAATAGAAGGGACCAATAGATATTTGTACTTTTTCATGCTATCATACAACAATAGTTGTAGGATTTTGATTTTAACCAAAAAGTCATGTTTTCCAAAAGGTAGAATTCTATATTTATTTCAACCTTTCTCCTTTTCCATGAATATGGTCTTTATGCCTAAATTGGAAGAAAAAGAAGAAGCAGGAATCTGTTTAGATTGTTTTAAGCATTGCATTAGCTTGACGGCCATTCACTGTGAAATAAACCCACAATGTACATATTGTACTGTAACATGATGAACACTGAAAGAGCATTTGTTTACATTCCACATTTTTTTTAGGTGAGTTTTTATTGGTTGAGGTTATTTTTTGTTGTGATCTTATGGATTTTTACTTGTGTTTAGTGGTGCCATTCTGTGACAAATCATTGACTTAATCAAAAGTGAAAGGTAATGGTTTTGTTTGCAAACATAGACATGGTATGTTAAATGATTTGTTAGGTTTGATTACAACAAGATTGTAGCAGATATTGTAAGATATTGAGACTCTAGTATAGTTTAACATGGCGCTCAAAGTAAAGGGGGGGGGGGGGGTAAGTGACTATTTCTAATAAATGTTGACCAACAACGCAGCTGCCTTTCTCCTACAGGAAAGCTAGTTAGAACTTGTGGTTAAAATCATATTATATTTAAATCAATTGAACAAAATATGAATATTAACCACTGGTTCTAAATAGCTTTCTTATACTCCAGTCCTACTTCATATTATAGAATAAATAATGACTTTGAAGAGGAGGTAATATGGTTACTAGTAGTTTAATTGCAATGAAACCAGACCTTTTCCAAAATGCTGTATCTTTATTAAATGAATTGATACCTTTCAAAGCAAAGACATGAAGAGTAACATGTATATGCAGAGTCCTGATATAAATAAATAACGTTTTTTGTAAAAGGTATGTTCTAAGTCTTTAAGTGTTAAAGGTCAAAGAAATATGTCTGGTGGAATGATTCCAAGAAAGGAACACTAATGACCTAGAAGGCAAAGTCTTCCTGTGTATGATAACAATCCTGTCAAACCAAAAGGATAAAGATCAATTTCATGTTTGCATGTTATGTATTTCCATGTACTCCTGGTCAATAATGAGATATTGATGTTGCTATGAAAGGCTTATACTTATACTGAAGAAATTAGGGTTATTCCATTTTTTCCCAGTAACATTTAATAGGAAATGCTATCATAATTATGTTCAATATCCAAACCTAGTAGTTTTGAAAAAAAAAGAGCTATTTGTACAAGATAAATCTACAGATCCTTGGCATGGAAAAACATTGTGAAATATGAGCTCCAGAGTTGAAAGATTGTTACAAGTCAAAATGATGTTTTCTAAGAACTCTCAATCCCTGTAAAGAATGTAATTCATTTGACGAGTGTATGTTAAGTTTGGGGTAAACAGAGATATTTCTGATGCAGAATGTTCATCAGTGTTCATTGCATGGCTCATGATACAGGGCATACAGAACCATTGTTTAGCGTGTTAATAGAGGTCATTTTTTTTTTCTTTCCCTAGACAGGAAGGATTGCCATGTTTGACATTTACCCAACGAAAAAAACAAGTACATGATATGCCTCAATTAAATTATACCTAGACAAGACTAATTCTTGTCATTTTTTATATGCAAAGGCTCATCTTGATAGGGCTAGGATACTGCTTGATTTCCCAGTAGGGTTATTAATTGAAATGTAGAAAAAATGGGATAGAACCTAAAGTATGTTTATTTATGTAGTATATTGTTTTAAGTGGGTCTGTAAAGTTGATGCCCTCAATTCAGAATAATCTTTTTTGAGTTTTTTTCTTTTCTTATGGCATTTAACTGTTTTTGCCTCTTTTATCAATGGTGGGAGTAGCAGAAAAAAGCTAAGATTTGGGGTTCTTAAATCATCTTCCTCTTGTATATTAGGGTCAAAGAACCTAACACAGAAAGTTTATTTTGCTCTTTTAAATGTCCATTGTAGAAAGTTTATTATGCTGGAGATGTTTGTAAACAGATAGAAAGATTGACTGATTCCCAGCCAAGCATTCATTGGCAAAGTCTATGTGAGCATATAAATGAATGGTGGATGATTTTGAGAGCTAAAAACGAGACAACTTGCTTGCTCTTGTTGTACTGTCATAAACAATATTTTTCTGCCTATATGTACATGTGTATAAATATATATTTTGATTTTAGCTAGATTATAAATAGACTTAATTTTAAAAGCAGTGGATCATGGAGAATATTCTGTGGTCAAGCTACTTGCCTCTGTCATGGTTAGATCTATGGATCTTTATTTGCTTTCTTTTATCAGGTCAGGATTTTATTTTTCAAATATTAGCACACTAGCCGGTCTGGTAGCTAAAAAACATCTACATTAACTGCTTGCAAATATTCTGGATTCAGGTACTTACCCTTTCCAATGCTGTTTGCCAAATTGTTACGTCTTCCAATTAAGAGCAATAATATTTTCATATATCTCTAATGTGCTTGCTTTATTCATTACAATCCAATACCACAGAGACAGCTTTCCCTGCAGAAAAGGCTAACAATGAATCATCTAAAGGGATTACTACCAGGGATAATCATTTAATCTGTTGACAGAAGTATCTATATCAGGGGGCCAGTCTTCTTTATTTCTGTATTGAAGGGAGCTGATAATTGTTGTGTTGTATTGTTAGAACCAATTGATTTTCACATTAATTTGTCCCATTTCCTGGTTTTCTGGGATGTTGTGATCACACGAGAGGGTATTATCTTGTAACAGATAATATTAAAGATCACCCAGTTTATGTTTTTTTGTCATTTTGTGAAGGATTAATTCCTCTTCAGGGATCTGTTTATAGGACTTTATTGACCATTACTTCTATGTGGATATAATTATGTCTGCAAGAGAGAAGGTCAGATAAATGGAATGCCATTTGAGGAGAGCCATAGCTGGTTTGGATTTTGCACATATAAAACCCTTATTTGTGAAACTGAATGGTTATCTGTGGTATTTAAAAAAGTTCCATTTTTGTTTTAAATGTCGTGAGAGTATGAAAACGATTGGAGTCTTTGAGTACAACTTGATGTCTTCAAGTTTAGGTTCATTTGAAGACTAATAACTAACGATAAGGCCATTCCCACATGCATAGTTCCTTGTTAGCAAGGCTGAAAAAGTATGCCTCTGATGTACTCGTCCCAAGAGATTTCTATGCTTTTAAAAGCAGCAAAGTTTGATGGTCTTTGACTGCTTGAGAACAAAAAGGTGACTTGAGAGTTTAAAAGTATTTTTGATGTCATAATTTGTTGTTAGGATCTAAATAAAGAATAAAAGAAGAAGGATTGTATCATAATGCTGGATGGTAAAATGACAAATTATTTATTGCATGCCATTCAGATGACACTAATCTGCTTTGCATAAAAGACTGCCAGGAAAAAGAACCCTACAAGTCTTTGAGTGCATAAAAAGTGGCTTGATAAATGACTTACTGTGTGTTCGTTAGACATAATCTGGATCAATTTTCTATGATCAAAGGAGTTTTCAAACATGTTATTAAAGCACCCCCACACCTCATAATTCACAGATCCCTTTGTGAATTGAATTGATTTTGAATATGATAGATGGGTGCAGAGAGGACTGATTTCCCAAAGGCTACCCTCAACAGAAATATCTCTTCACATTTTGTGATGGCTTTATTACAACACAGGCAGCTATAAGCCATGTCACAAATGCATCTAAGTGATTTCAAGTTCTGAAGGTAATACTAGGACAGGCTCTCTTTTTTTTTAGTTACAAAAGTGTAAGGTTTCCGTGTGGATGAGATATGATGCCATTTCCTCCTCGAAGTGTCATTTCTTTGTTGTCAAGAAGAAAGATGTTGTTTTGGGGTTTCCAGTTCTGAAGGTGATAGGTGTTCTAGGTTTTATAACTAAGAATGTTATCTTTTTATTTCCAAGAAAAGTTTCTTTTCTTTGCTGTAGAGAAGGAAATAGTTTTATGTTTTTTAAAGGTGAATGATGCCCTGAATTAGAAGTGACTTGTCAAAAAGAAAACTTTCTATTTCATCATTATTATTTGTAGACCAGAGTTCTAGAAAAAAACCAGAAGGAAACCAATTAATAAGATAATTGGAACAATTATAGTATTTTTCCTTAGTTGGATAAAAAAACAATAGCCACGCGGTGGATAAGAATGTCTTGTTTATATAAATTGAATTTTTTCTTTACTATCTACAATAATTTGAACAACAAAAATACCTATTAGTGAAAATGAACATGATTTGCATCTTATGGCTATCCTTGGTTAAAAACTAATCTATTGTTTATGATTTTTATTAAGTACAATGATATGCAAATTCCACAATATCTTCTTGGTTCTGACAGTCAATGCAGGAGAAATATGAATCTTGTCCCCAAGGCAAATGATTTGGCACAGATGAAGATTTTTTTGTAAACATGCAGTGTTGACTGATAAAAAAGGATTCCAATATGTCAAGTCAATATTAGATGGGATATCTTCAGCAGATAATTAAGACTGCTGCTAAAATGGATTCAAACCTAACTATACGCTAAGATAGAAAGAGAAGACAGGATAGGACTTGTTTCAGGAGTATTTATAACTTAGCAATGAGTTGAATTCCACCAAATGATGTCTGAATGTATCCCTGGAGAAAGATGATAAATAAAATCATTTACTACTATCAGTGATGCCATATACATGTATAATTGTATATGATGAAAAACTGAAAGAATAAAATAATATTTTGACATTTTAGATGCTTTATTTTTCTCTCTGTTTAGTGCTACTTATGGTTGTTTGAAAGAGATATAAAAGAGAGTTGATATTCCAAAAAATAATTGAAAGTTAATCCTCATGAATTAGATTCACCAAGACTTGAGACCCATGTTGCAATTGTCATAACATAAAAAGCTTTTGTTATCACTTTATGTTTTTGCTACGTTTATTACATTAATTGATTCATTTAGTGCAGTCATTTGATGACAATATGAAATATCTTACTATTGTTGGATGGAAAGAATGCAAATGACTCATTTATACATGAGATGATAATGAAATCAACTATTGACTCAATCGTGTCAGTATGCATTAGTGTAAAAACAATTAGTAAAATTCATAAAAGCATGATAGACAACACATAAAAGGAAATATACAACAGTTATAAATGGAATGTAGATGCAAAGATCAAGGAAACATATATTCTTCAATTTCATCTAAACAGTGCATAGAACCATGTAAATTCTGGGTATTGTCAATTTTTGAAAATGGTTTTACATGTAGTTTCAGATGGAAAAAATATGTGTTTTCATTTATTTCAACATTGAGTCTGACAATGCCATAGGACATGACCCTAATTTTGTCCCAGTGAACAAAAAATATGTTTGAATAAAGTGGTATGATTAAGACAACTTGAAGAAACGTTTGTGCCAGAAGGTATATGTTCTATGTATAGCTTGTGTTTAAAGGACAAAGTTTACCTACAGTTGAGTCAATCCTCTCCATTTCTAGGACTGTTTTTGCATCAGCCTTGAATTGGACAATTTAAAGAGGTGGCCTCATCAGGAAGGTTTAATATACACGGAATACATATATTGTTTTTGAACTAGGTCCTAGCCAGGAGTTTGTGAACTTTGTTCTTTTAATGAGGTAGTCTCTAAACAAGGTTTGACTGTCAGTACGTCAATTGAATTCCAACCCTCTGTGAATGTCACTGATGTCTGAATAGCATTCAATTCCCTTCCAAGTAGTTAAGTCAAAGCAATAGAGGAGAGCCATTCAAGATATCATCATTACATTTCTGCCTGGTATCTTTGTACTAAAGAGTCTATTGAGAAAGGCTATGAAGGGAAATGGAATAAAAAATACAACTCACAAAACACCCATAGAGATGCTGATTAGCCATATTTGTCCCAAATGGACATGCACAGCATTGGAATGTTGGATGTTCAATCACTCACCGTCATAGATAGCATTATACTAGGAACATCTTTTTTTAAAGGAGAAAAAAATAAAGATGTTTACTCTGAGAACAGTCAGTAATTCATAATTTTTCTGATGTCCTGATTTGTAAGTTTTGAAATATGAAACACTAAGTGATCATAGAAAGCATCTAGACTTTGTTCAAGAATGAAAGCAATGCTACTATAGTCTAGTTATAAAATATGAAATCCATGAAGGAATGGCAAAGACTTGCAGAGACGCAATTAACAGGAACATTTTTAGGAAATGAGGGTATATGGATTTTGATTCATCATTGTTTAGGTCAAATTGGGGTTGGACAGTTGTATCCCTGCTATGAATTATTGGAAGGTCCCTTAGAAATTATGGAAAACTTAGACAGTTACCAGTAACGTTAGTGAGCATGCTTATAGATTCTTTATATGGACAAACAAATCTGAATCTACCCCTGCTGTTGATTGTATAGCCTTTCCACTTTCTTGATTTACTATACTACTAAATATGTAGAATTTCGAGTCTACTTTACTACCTCTAGCAAAATCCTAATCTAATGAAATCAATCTTGTCATTTTAAGTAGTACCCCATTCTTTATTTTACTTTTAAAATGAATTCATTACAACCATACCTCTCTAACCTTTGATGTCTATTTAAAGAGTATTAGTCTTCATCAATTTGTAATGACTTGTATACAGAAAGCATTCTTGACCTATATAGTTGTTGATGATCTGTAGACATTCCAATATGTAAACAAAACGGTAATGATCATCTGCACATAAGGTTAAGAGATGAAAAGATTGGTAGGCATCAGAATTTGGAGGTTTGAGGAGGTTTTAAGAGCTGCCAACATGTCTACATGTCTTGATTTTGTTTTGACATCTTGGGAACAAACATTGAGCGCTTGGCCAGGGATTTACTTATCATAGTTCAATGATGAAAAGATCTACATACAAAAAAGTGGTTTAGTGTATGTGGTTGCAGGCCCATATGGTCTTAGTTTTATTCAAATGAACAGGGGCCAGTTTCAATTAACGACTTAACTTTAAGTTGGACTTAGCCTTTAATTCAGCAATCAAATAACACACACCTTTAGTCAAACTTTAAAGATATGTTCATTTTGAAAGATAAGTCAGACTTAAGTAGTCAATTGAAACTGGCCCCAGATGCTTAGCTGGAAGACCCCTCTAGGGTGGAGTGAAAGTCCTACTTTTTTCTGTTGAAGACTTGTCATGATTGTAATTTTACAGCAGTGCAAATTATGCTTGTCTGTGGTGAAAAAAAAATGCTTCATACCTCTATGTTACATTTTCTGTAGAAAGGTGTTCTTCAACTAAATCTATATAATTCTATAACTTTGAATGATAATTTTGAATTCTGATAGGGATCAAATGTAGAGGAAAGGAGAATTTAGCACTTGAATTTTTGGGACCAATAGAAAGTAATTTGGGCTAGATTATAATATTTTGACGAATGAATATTCCCAGTTTTGATTTTTTTCTATCTAATGATCACCTGGGAAGATGTGATCAGATGAAAGCCTTCAAGATTATCTTGTCATTTAGATCATCAATCAGGTGTGTGAGGGATAAGTGATGCTGTACATGTCATAAGAATTGCTTGTAGAGAATGTATAGTATCACAGAATTAAGAACATTGGTACTTTTCATAAAGATCCTCCAAAGTTCTATTCAATTTCAAAGTGTGAGGTCCATAAGATGGGTGTTCTGGGCCTTAAATTGTACATAGGTTGCTTTGAAATGCCAACAGCCACAAACTCAAGGTACAATTTAGAAATGCATGTGCTGAACGATTCAGTATGCTGGGTATAACATATGGGCCGGTTCAAATCTGTTTCAGAAAATTGCATGTTCCATTTCATGTTTATTATTTGGATGAATTTCATGTTTCAGAAGATAAAACAATAAAAAATATATTTGGTTTTGAATTTTCAGTTAACCAATGGTTAGTAAACCTTTGGAAATTGTATAAGCTGTTGATTGTAAGATGTGCAAAAGATTTTCTGAACAGTTCGATCAAGGATATTTGTGATAAAGGTGAATTTTAAATAAAGTGGAAAATGCCAAATTCCATTATATTCTACTCTGTTTTCAGCTAAAACAGATTTCCATCTTTTACAGCCATTGGTCTTGCCTTTTATTCTGATAATATATATATGTACTATATATCTATTCTTAATGAAGTTGGATTGTATTACTTAATGTATACACTGTGATTGATTGTATGACAAATATTAGTTCTGTATTACAAAAGGCAAGAATCAATCACAATGCATACTGTATGTAATCAAAGCATGTGGCATTTTTTTATATCATGCATTACCTAGGTCTTTAAGACTTTGGTTCTTAGGGCATTGTAGAAATATGAGTTAGAAATTATAGTTTCGCATAAAAGCAAACATATACGTATAGGTAACACCCCTACTCAATCTCAAAGGAGAAGATGGTTAGTCAAGGCATGAAAGACTCTCAAGACTTGTAAAAGATATAAACATCTCTAAGATGCAATAACTAGAAACAGATCTCACAATGTAAAAAACGACTTCACTAGGAACCCAGTAGGCAAACATTATACTAGTACAATAGCATACTAGAAATCAGCAAAATTAGCCAAAAATAAACACCCTAATGCCACCAGTTTCATCGGTACCGGTGTAACATATAACTAAAGATTATGTGAATCCGGTGTAATGGTATTGTACAACTCTCTCTCTCTTTTTAATTAGCTAGGTTCAGCTGGGTCTGTCTTTATATGATACCTATATTGGACACTTATATTATCTTTTTGTGGTCTATATCACAGATAAATCAAAAACGTCTAGTGACCTACTTTATGTGCAAGAAACACCAACTTTTTGCAGAGAAAAGTAATCTTTATGAGAAAAAGGTAAAAGTCTTATCCATTCTAGAGACTTTGGCAATGAATAAAAACAATCTTTTACTTTTGATGGATCTGAATCTTGTTGGAGTTATGATTATGGATCATATAGATTGCTTAACAAGATGGAAATTAGATTTTTTTTTATGTGTCCCACATACTGATGATATTGTGTAATCAAATGAATTTTAGATCCTATTCCTTGGTAGAAATATATGCAATGTGTAATGCTAATATTGTTAAAGGATTTCCATACAAGCAATAGATATGCAAATTGAATATTAGTGTATATTGATTGGTGTAGATGGGGGTTGATGCTCGCAATGTCTCTGAACAGGAATTCTTCTTGGCGATGTTCAGGAATTCACGTCTCGGATGTTTGTTATTGTTAAATAAATAACACCAGAGGCAAAATTATTATAACCTAGAAATCTGTCGCGTTTGAATATGATAATGTTTGAACACTATCAGACAGTAAATATGAAAACATCAATGATTTCCAGGAAAGAATGTTAAATTGACATGCTACTACATACAAGTATATGTACACGTGTGCTTTTCTTAATGGTCTATCATTGAGCTCAGCATGCATTGTGCAGATGCATTTGATACAATATAAATCAATCTTTATTGTGGAAAAAATATCTGTTATTTTTCATTATACCTTCATCAGACTCGGTGTTCTGTTGGTGTATTTCAGTTATTAGTGGTATTTGTCCAATCAGTGATCTTCTGCTTTTGTATTCATTTTATTTCAATGTTTTCTAAAATGAAATTGTAAATTGTTGCTGGGGCCTCTTGAAGACTGGTGCTTATTCTTGCTTTCTTTGTTTTGGCACAAAAAATGAGAGTTGGCACACCTTTTGATAGGATACTAGTTTATTGAATTACAGATTAAAAGGTCTTGTATAGATATATGGCTTTTATAATTTTTGATTCAGTAAAGGTTCTCTTGAATCTTTTTTTATCTCATAACTTGTAACTACAGATTTTCCCATTAAACCATAAATGTAACATTACCTTTCAATAGACATGGCAATCTCAGAAGAACTGGGATAACATTGAATTACAGCCCATGGCTGACAACGAGAACTTATGTAATTCCAGAAGAATATTAAGCCGAAAGTCAGTAATTATCTCCACTAAATTTGGCCAATTGGGAATACAAAAAAAGAATTCCAAAGCCATTATATTTCTGTCAATAACAGACCTCCAGTAATGGAAAATTCTGCCATAGTCTTTAGGATGGCAATAGAAAAGAGTTTGTCTAAAGAAATGTCATTCCACAGACACAGGTTTTTGTGGTTAACCGTTAGCCCTTACTAATAATGACAGTGGTTTGTGAATTCAAGACATGTCATTTTAGATTATTTCTGAGGAGAAGTGTGTTGCCTGAAATTGAATGTATCACAAATATGACTTTATTCGATATGATATGATGTGATGTGATATGTAATGATACAGTGATAGATATAATACAATGCAGTTGGATGCATGATTCTGCAGTATAAATAATAAAGGATAGATTCTTCTCTCTGAAGTAGCCTATTAGAGTTAACCAAGATGTTATACAAGACAGACATCATATTCATTACTGTAATTAGCCATGTAAATGGAGAAATAAGATCACTCTAACCATAAGCTAGTGTACTTGTATGTTACTCAGTCACTATGTTAAGCCTCAATAACATTGTTTGTAACCTGATTCCTGGCCTAAGATTAAAGATGGATGGAAAGAAGATGAAAGCCACATAAAAGAATCAATTAATCAACATTTTCTCTTGAAACCAATAAGAAGTGATGTAGACGGCTGAGGAATCCATGCAATGTATGTAAGTGACATCGATAATCTGAGCCTGCACACAGTTAATTAGTACACTTTAGCATCTTAGTGCAGGAGTGCTCTTTATTTGAAGTACATACTTTTTAAATTGTGGATCCATATATGTGCATAAAAAATATGGAAGAATAAAGAATAAGAGCAGAGTGACCAATCTGAAAACAAAATAAAAGTGCGCACTTGGAGGAAAAATTCCCCATGGTTTGTTACTATAAATGTATATTTGACTGTAAAGACAAAGATGTCAAATTTGTTGTTTAATATTGTAATGATAGCTCAATTTTAATTGTGACTTGTGTGGTGGCCGTGGGGGGAAAATCACCTATTACAAACATTAACATTTCACCATGGTTTTGCCATGAAAATGTAGGTTGATTGACTTTTCTTATTTACAATACTTCCAAGAAGTCTCAAAAACCTTCTTTTCATTTCTATTTTATATTTGTAAATCCTTTTTTTTATAATGATGGGGAAGCCACTAATGATGGAAAAAAGTTCTTTGCCCCAATGTACTATGTATATGACCTGATGGGTTGATCAATTTCCGCAGTATTTTGTTGACTGCTTGAATCGGCTTTTGTGGAGACACTTCAAAAGGGACCACTCATATTGAAGTAATTGGAAGATAGTGATGTGAATGAGATGGTTAGCGTCTTTTAAATGCTTGCTGTCAGGAGATAAACACAATCTAGTCAAAAACAGTTTTATTGCATCCCAGATTAAGGCTTTCTCTCGTTGCTGTTTCCTTGTTTGTTCCTATTCTCATTCCTTCAAAATTCTGATGCAATTTGACAAAAGTCTTGAAATCATCTCCAGACAGGCAAGGGGCCTGTCATTCTAAGGTATTTTTATGTAATCTGTTTGGAATACATAATGTCGTTTTTTAGCAAATGGCTTCTTCTCATGGTTTAGATCTTATGGAATAGATTTTTTTTATTAAAGGGCTAAAACTCACTATGAATGCAATGCATGTAACTCTTCAAGAAAAAAACATGGTGGTTTTTTTTATATTTCTTGTGTAAATTGGATAATATCCAGTGTCCTTTTGTATGTCATTGATCACTATACTGCAATGCAATAGACCTAATAATGCACCAATAATCATTTGCAGGCTTACATTTGCTGATATTTACAGGAAAAGATGTCTAAATTTCCTGTGTCTTAGAACACTCATAAATGTTAGACGACAGAGACCTTTTGGTTGAACCACAGATTTTTTGTGTAATGTGTGTCAGTCATGGAATGCTTATGGGCCCTTAAAACTTTCAAATAAAAATGAAAATTGCAACCTTTAGTTCAAGCTTTTTTGAATTATTGCAACACTTATTGCCATTGAGTGTTACTTTATAAAAAGTGTTTCATTGATTGCTTATGTATTTGTTTTATATCCCAGGGAAAAAACAATATAAACACATAGAAAACACTCTTGTGTCTCAAAGCATTTAGAGCCAAGATAAGGCACTTATAGTATTACCACTAGAGTGATAAAGCCCATTCAAGGCATTGTGGTATGGGTACAAACTCATACTAATTTCTTAGGGGACCAAGAGACCTTTTAACTTAGCTCAACATTTAGCATTTATCTCATTTTGTAAAATGACTATGCACTTAAAACATATAACAAGCATTTTATAAACCTTTATTTTTAGTCTTCCAGACCAAATATCAAATAATGTGCAAGACCTGGCAATGATTCATAATTAAGACAAGAAGGTCATTCACTTTGCCCACATGGAAGCCCTACTTGTGCTTCAAATGAATGCAAATCACAAATAATGTGTGAACTCACAAAATTCCAAGAAAAACCAACTTCTCTCTGGATTGTTTTATCTGACATCCTATATTTTGAGAAGCTAATTGGAGAAGTAGATTAACTTCTATAGCAATAAAATCCCTTTTTGCCTGCTACTGTAATTTGCTTGCTTTATCTTGAGATTGGAGAGACAATTGCGGGCAAATTTGACAGACAGGGATGCTTTAATGGTGAATGGTAAAGATAGGTCATTGATTAAGATAACCATAGCAAGTACTGCGATATTGAAACCACCTAGAGAAGATGTCTTGGGCTTGGGGGGTCATCAGAGGAAGGAGATATTAGGGCATGAGACTTGTAGGAGAAAAATGAGATACTAAGATAGTAGACTATGTTGGCTTACAGTTGCAGTGAAAAATGAGATATTCTTGGATGGTCATTTGATTAGAATCTGCCCATAGATAGATGCTGCGTGCCATTTTTGCAAGTTTTGTCACAGATACTAGGTTTTCTGCTATACAGATTGTCATAAAAATGGATATAAAGCAAAGATACTGAGACAGAATCATGATGAATAGATTTAAATCTGTGTTCTTGGTGGTGATTTATTCTGCCTTTCTGTTAATTGCCTGTCCAAGACATGGCATGTTTCTTAAATAAAGCTATGTGTAAGAATTGGAGATTGAGTTAAATCATATGAATATCATGATTGCTCATTAGATTTGGCCAAGATGTTTCAAGCTTAATAGTGCGACCTAGATCTATTGACCTCCTGCCGACCCTAGAGACTTGGTAAGTCACCATGGTTTAATAGTGGTCAAGGAAAAGGCTTTAGGATATTGCAGTAATTCCATGGCTTAAACTGTCACGATTCTGTGCACTAGGCATGTGAGATTCTTGAAAATTGAACACAAAAGCTGCAAACCAATCAATCAGTGTTTTGTGTTTTGGGTTGTCAATGTGGTCGGGAATCAAGCTAGAAATACAACTAGGATTAGAGTTTGAGTAGACCTATTAAACTGTTTTTATTTGATGTCGGTATTGAATTTTTCATCAAATGTTGGCTAAATTCTTGTCCACTGACAGTTGGTGGTTATAAGCACACTGAAGATTTTAATGGAAAACTTTCTCGAGAGACTATAGTAGCTAATGTAATAATTCTGTTCAAATTTAATATTCACAGCCAAGGGCTCTGATTCTGACTCCTTTGGCCAAAAAGAGCTCTTTTACAATGGTTTCTTAAAATAACTTTAATTTAGAGATATGATATCAAAAGAGAGTATAAAGGCTAGGTCAAGCCTTTTTACAAATCCATTTGTCTACCATAGAGACCTTTCAATTCTGTCACTTTTGCTACAATG
>JAVSBT010497520.1:0-20153 GCA_033118115.1 Pharyngocirrus eroticus
TGTACTAAAAAAATACTTTTTTAATCCATTTGTCTTTTTGGATATGGTCATTCGAATACTGTGTGCGGTTAGCATTAGAAATAAATAAATCTACATGAACCTACCATCCAAAGTTGACATATTTTTGTGTTTTATTTTCCCTCACAAATCAAGAAATAGACAGTCTAGAGCAAAAATGACCTAAGCCTCTTTTTTTTCATGGACCACCTTTCTATTTAGATATCATAAAGATGTTTTTTTTATTATAGGATTTCTGGGTACTTTAGTGCAGTGGCCTAATTCATTAAATGTAATGAAACAAAGGTATAAAGTGTCAGTCTGCTAAAATCATCAAAATCATCCTTACCATCATTTTATTTTTCTTTTTGTGTTTTTTTTCCCCATAGAAATTGTCCTTTTAAATGGTTAAAATGTCTATGAAGATACTGACGTTTTTCTAGATTATCTTAAAACGTCAAAAAATGACTTATGCAATTTTTGCTCTAGACTGTCGAAAGACAGTTCCTAAAACAAACATAAATCCAAGGCAAACAAAGTTATCAATGTGATATGAAATACTTTATCTTGATAATTCAAGGACTCTGAATGTTTTTTTTTTGTAAATGTATGGATGGGCCGTTCAAATATGCATGATTACATAAGAACATTCCAAAATTATTGATTGAACGACGGATATTTTTGCATGAATCGTTGGACTTAAGTACTCTTAATCATAATGTCTGATACTTGAAGGTATACTTGTAATGATGATAAGAGGCTCTTATGATAGCGAAAGTATGAGTTCAAAACGCATTAAGTAACAAGCCAAATCTCAAAACACGTAAATGGGACTTTTTTACATCATACCTATTTTTTTTTTCTTCATGATATATAAATAACAAAAAGACAGATGAAGTGAAAGAGATATAAAAGACAAGGGCAAGGAGCGTTGTTTTATTTTAAAAGAAAGGGTGAGAAGAAGTTAAGGAATCATTTAAAGAATTAGAATAACAAGATTTTTATAACTGTATTTGAACATTTACTTGTGTATTTACGTCATGTCATAATTCGATTTAAATCATAATTCAACTAGGAATAACGGGAATTAATTATCGTTGGTTTTGTTGTATGTTTGACATGTATAAGTTTTACAAATTGAATTTTCAAGAACAATGCATGTAAGAGTTTCTGCCATGTAATTCAAAAATGTTATGGGGTAAATGTTGGTTTGGGTTAAGGAGTTACATTTATTTAAGAGGGCAGGATACGTGTTTGAGGCATAATATAGGTATGAGTAATAGAAAAAAAGGAGATGGGTCCGGTTGTCAAGAGTTTGACTGGTCAGTGACAGGGGAACACTCATGCTGTTTTAACTTTAAAGTGATTATAAAACAAAATAAAAGTATAGTGACATCTTTCTAAGAGTACAGGTAAAGATAATCACCTTGATATACAGCAGATTGACCTGTTTACGATTTACTTGATTAACATTTCAGATTGTGAAGAAGGAAACAATGTTGGAATATTTGCAATATATTGGATATTTAGGTAAGACTTTATAAATATCAAATACTTTTGGGTGATTTGTTCTTTTGAATTGAACATTATTTTTTAGGAATGCCATTGTGTTTTTCGCTGGCATTCCATGCGGAAGGTCCCCGGTTCGAATCCGGGCAGTTTCAAGTGAATTATTTTTCACTGGCTTTCTAAGAAAATGGTTTGGGTGCTCATAAGCCCATAGCAGTGTTAACCCACTGCTCTACTGTAAACTTTCATGGTCATTATTGTCCTAGAAAGTGCATATGCGAAAGTACAGTTATATACTATGTATGACTGTTCTGACGCGAATATGCAAAATTATTATTATTAATTGTGTTTTTTACAATTTCTTGTTGATTTATTTTCATGGTTACAATAATTAGTTTATACCCACACTAATATACAAACTATAATACCAATAATAACATCAACGTCACCCAAACAACAACACAACTAACAACAACATTAACACCATTACAACAAACAACATCGCCACTACTAACAACAATGCCACCACCACCGGTCCCACCACCACCAACAACAACAACAACAACTATACAAAACTATTAATCTTATTAATGTTCATGAAAATAGCAGTTGTAGATGCATTTATAAGTATTCAAATTTCCTGGCAACATAGTATAATCATTCCAACTTCCTTTTCAGGCACTTTGATAAATGCTCTCTGTTTCTATTACTTTGTTGTGTGGGTGGTACGACTCTTTCAACAGAATGAAAGTCTGGGTAAGTGTTAAGAGTTCTTAGGTGGCAATTGATAACTCTAATTAGCTTCATCACCAAAACCTAACATGTCAAGTGACATTGTGATACAAATTCAGTTGAAAAACTGCATAGTGAATATTCATATTATTTTTTAGCAATCATTGTTTGCTGAAAATATTATTTTGCCAATATTTTTATGTCTTAGAATCTCCACTGTCCCAAGAGCTTCAGAACTATTTGAGGCTGATGATCCTTATCAACAAGAAAGGAACCGAAGCAATGCGTGAATGCGTCACGTACTTTGCGTGTAAAACGAATGGGAAAGCCACTTTGGTAGACGTGTTATCCGAACCATATGTGAAAAATGCCATTAACAGTATTAAGAATTTAACAAAGATACAGAGGAAGAGCTTCTACCCGGATGGAAATCCTATTGCAGACGCAAGCTGTTTAGACATTACCATGTGTTATGTCTTGCTGCGGAACCTTTGTAGCCTGACTGAGCCGAGTACAGGATGGAATGATCCCCCACAAGACGGCGACACAAGCCTAGAAGGTGCTCTAGCATTACTTAAAACAATGCGAAATACTCTGAGCCACAGCACAAATGCGTGTCTGTCTAATGCTGACTTTAACCTACATTTCAAGAAATGTGAAGAAGCATTGCTTGTTATAGAGCGACACCTTCCGGAATGGAAGATAACAAAGCATGAAATATTGCAGTTTAGAACAGTTAAAGTAACTTCTGAAATGTATCAGGATATGGCTTTGATTATCCAGGGATGGCTACAGGAAGAAACCGGCGGCATCACCAAAGAAATAACAAAAGGAGCAACTGAGAATGTGAAAAATTTCGATGACGTCAGAGGTAAAATATCAGATGGCGCGAAATCAAACGAAAAGAATTTCACCAAAGTCCAAGATATGGTAAATGTAGGAAAGCTTGAAAATGTAAAACATTTTGAAGAAGTTAAGACCAAAATAGATGAAGGGGCCTCAGAAAACAAAGAGAATTTTATAGATGTAAAAGATATTACCACCAAAATTGATGAACGTCTGACAAAGATGGATGAAGGTAAGCTGAAGTTTATTTGAACATGGCAGTGGTTAGACACACATAGGGAATTTTTCGAACATTTATTTCTACAACATGGATGTAAAAAGGTTTTTAAATCGACTTTCAAATGTGTGTCTAACCACAACAATATCAACATTTAAAAAGCTTTCGAATGGATTGTAAAATGAACCTAATCATGGCCAATATCATAAACAGTTTCAAATACCTTATATCATTCTAAAAGAAAAGATAATTACAAAAAAGAACAGACCACTGAAAGTATTGGTTCAGTTTTGTTCACCATTGTAAATTTTTGCATGGTAAACTTTTTCTAAGATATCTTTAAACAATCGATTATCTTTCTATTAATTCTAAATTCCTTTTTTAGAGGATGAATCGCAAGAACAAATACAGGAAATACTTGAACTGAACCAAGATTTCAAAAGTAAAATTAAAGATGCAGATGTCCTAGGACTTGGTGAGAAACAAGTTTTTAAAATCCCAAGAAAATTATAATTCCCCTCCTCCTCTTCCTCCTTCCCTACTGTCATTATCGTCAAAGTATTCTAGTTATCATATTTTGTTATCATTTTAATAATCAACCTGGGTTGGAATTATTAAGGTGTGTGGGAGACCTGAGAGTTTGAACCTCCCCCTTTTAAAAAATACTAGGAGCTATCAGATGGTAGCCCCACCTAGTGAAAGAGACCTGAAAAAATCTTTATGAAGATATTACTTATTGAGATGTTTTGCCCTTGGCAATTTGTTAAATCTACCTTGCAGATGAAGACACAGCAGTAGATTTGAAATACCTTGTAATGCAAAACAAAGTGAAAGAACCAATGATACAAACGGTAGAAAACTCTGTTGATGGAACCCCGGACACCTATATCCCTGATGAAGAAGAAGATATCCTAGAAACCAGTGATAAAGGTAAAGATGTTTTAACACATTACATGTAAAATGAAATAAAGAAATACCTAGTATTAGGTGACTCTGGTGTAAAGTTTATTTTGTACTAATATGCCATGTGGTACCATTTTACATTTTTATAACACATATTTACCTCACCAAAATTTTTTTTTGACTTTTGGTAGATATTGTACAAACACCAAATGTGGTATTTTTTTGTAGATATCCTAGCTTTAAACAACTATGCACAATATTTTTAAAAAATAAAATGTGTTTGTGTCCCTCATACCATTCTTTTCTTTTTACTTAATTAATAAGTCTCCCTGAAGTTCCATTCCAACTGATAATTTATAAAAAATATAGTAGACCAATAACTCCGAAAATCATGTAGCTTAATTTATTTTCAAGACAATTACATGTTGTTAAAATTTCAACAATCTTATGACGCATCTATAGAAAACTGAATTTAACAGCATGTAATTTTCTTGAAAATAAGTCAAGCAACAAGATTTTTGGAGTAATTGTTTTACGAAAGTTTGATTCATTAATTTTATTTTAGAGTCAAGGACTCATGAAATGCTGAACAAAATTATGACATTATGTGTTAATAATGAAAGAAAAATAGAAGAAATTGGTAAGGATAACTAATATTTTGACAGGATATTTATGCAAGTACATTTAGACAAAGGATACTTAGAAATAATACCAATATTCTACTTAGAAGTATACAAATGTCACAGTGGCAAAATTTATATCTCAAAAAATAAAAATGCGGCTTCGAAAAAATAAATAAAAAAATTCTGGGTTTTTATCATACTTTAAACAAAATTCAAATAAATTTGAGTGACATCAAACTCTGGCTAAAGTTGTCTTTAAGCCAAAAATATATACTTTTATAGCATTATCTTTTATGAAAAATGATTATTTGGGACATGTGTTTGTGCATATCAAAAAAAGCAATTAGACCCTCACGGCGCCTTAAAATAACATTGCCAAACAAATCAGATGAAAACAATGCAGTGAAAACTAGGAGCATTTTATCATTTTTCCCCTAGCTTGATTCTATGAATGACACCTTCAAGATAAATTTTGCCACTGTGACATATGTTAGATAAAATTTAAATACATTTGAGTGACTTCAAACTCTGGCTAAAGATGTCCTAAAGCCAAAAATATTTTATACATAGCTGCTTTCAAATTTAGACCTTAAAAAAAAGTTTAGGATAAGGTAATCCCATATTAATTCTTTCTTCTTTCATTATTTTGGTGCTTTGTAAAGCCATGGATCAAAGGAAGATAGAAGATATTGTGCATAAGATGAATGCTCGTTTAACAGACATGGATGCAGGTAAGTTAAAAGTGAAAGCAAGACCGTAATCATAAGAAAAAATATGGTAAATGTGTTAAAAATAAAACAGACAAATAGGATTTAGCAAACTTAAAATAAGCTTAATTAATCCACATGACTTTTTTAGATTGATTAGTTGGTCCCTGTTGTTGATGTTTTGAATTTAAAAAATGGCCCATCAGTCTATTTGTTTCCTCACTGAAAAATTGCCCACACTCTGCCTCTGGTTTTCTATTTCTAGTAAACAATTCATGTTTTTCCGTTCTAGAACAAGAAGTCAGTTATGACCATCCCTCAGCACAGATATTATTCAAGCAATGTACCGAATTCACTATGGAACACAACATACAATATGCCAAATCAAGGCTTGTAGAAGTAGCAAAACTCCAGCAGGAAGGTATTTTCAAATATGAGATAGGAAGCGAGTACGCAAGCCAAGAACGTACTTTAGAAAAAACTATCCTCATCCTTGGTGAATCTGGCATTGGAAAATCTGCTTTAGTGAATGCCATTGCCAATTATGTCGTAGGTGTAAGACCAAGTGATAATTTTAGATTTAGACTAGTGGAAGAAGAAGCCAATCAAACAGAATGTGTAAGAGCCTACAAACTGCACCACATGAAAGGTTTTCGCGTCGACTACACTCTGACCATCATTGACTGCGCAGGGTTTGGTGGTTCAAGAGCCTTAGAAAAGAATTCTCAAATTGTCAACCAAATTGCATCATTCCTAAGAGATGAAGAAGGAAAGTTTGGCTGCCAAAAGGTTTCTGCTGTATGTGTTTTCACGAGATCAAACCTTAAAAGTGCAGTTACTTTCAAACAAACGCAATATATTGTTGACACCATACTTGGTCTTGTGGGAAAAGATATTAGCAAAAACCTGATTCATGTGTGCCCATCCTACAATGAGGACTCGTTTAATAAACTTTTTACTCATTTTTGGAATCAAGAAATGGGGCATTCTGCTCAATGCTGTGTTGGTATCAATAGTGACAATCTTCACCCTAAAAATGAACCCGAGGACCATGATAGGACCCGAGAAATGTTTGCTCTTTGCTGTGGAAGTGTCTTGGAGCTCCTGATTCATCTTAGGGATATAAAGGAGGTGGACTTGAAATTAACAAAGGAAGTTATCAGTATCAGAGTTGAAGTGAAAGAGAAGATTGAAGCACTTTACAGGCTTCTTTTGTTAAGACAGAAGTTGATCCCACATCTTCGGGGGACATGGATCCAAAATAATGAAGAACTGAAAAAATTAGAAGCATGGGTAAGAGAAGTAACTAATGAACCCTTTAACTTTACAGACTGGATTGGAAAAACATTAGGTACGGGGCATCAAGGTGATAAAAAACTGCAAGCATTAAAACAATGGAGAAGAGATGAAAGAGTGGAACGCTTCAAAGATTCGTTAAACTGGATTAAAAATCCATTAAGATGGATCTGTTGTAGCTGTCATAGCCAATACTGCATGCAGGCTGACTCAACTGGTGGACATTGCTCTTCTTGCCGTTGTAAAAATGAAGATCATGTTTCCACTAATATGCCTCGTCTACATTCGAAATATGATATAAAGAGGGCACAGGAGTATATCATGAAACTTGTTTGTTACATCTCCGTTCTTAACTTGGACTTGCAAAAAATTGCACTCAAACCAGAATCTTACATTTCTATGGCATACGTTGCACCAATGGAAGTTTCTAGGTGGAACCCACATGTGCAACGAGGTGGATTCTACAAAGTATCAGATGATCAGAATGACGAGATGGAATATCTTGAATATGCATTAAATATGAAAAACTTTGACCTTTTTAAATTGAAAAGTTATCGTTGAAGATTTGGTGATGATGTCATAACTTGAGGTTCTAGCTTCCCTCTTCTTCAAGTCAGATGGCTGAGCTTCCTTTGTCTTTATACTTAAACATTTAACATAAGACCTATGCCTGTGTACTTGTAGTCTGCATGCTTGCAAGATCTAGTCAAATATATTTCCTCAGAAATCTATGATAAACTGTATCATAGATTATTCTTATTCTATTAGTTAGTTATATGCCTAAGTGTTTAAAAGTTTTATGAAAAACGTGTTGACATTCTATTAAAATAAAAGTTTGTATATTTGCATATCAAATAAAGGAATATAAATCAAACACATTTGTTAAGATGAACAAATACAACATCTTATCCTAAACACCTTGATGTCAAAGTGGTAGGGAGTCAAAAGGGGGTTTCAAAAGTACTAATAAATAGAGATTCTTCTTCTCATCTGATAGAATTTGTCGACCTTATGTGGGATTTTAACCTACGACCTTGGGTTAACTGTACGCATGCTCTACCAGCTGATCCAATGAGACCAACTGAAAGAGAACAAGTTAGAATCCCTTGTAACATGTTGTACAAAAATGATCTGATGTTGGCTTAAACATTTTACAAAAGAAATTAAATTACAAAATAATCCCATGTATTGCACAGCAAGGATAGCACAAGATTGCTTAGGGTTTATTACCATTGTGGTCTTCAGGGAACAAAATGCAATATAAAAAGTGTGTACCAGTAAAAAAAAAAAAAAACACACAAAAAAACATATGAATAAGGGCTAAGCATCATTACATAATGCGATACTGTGTATAAGCTACTTGAAATCCGTGCTATTCCGATGTATCATGAAACATATGATGATAGATGAAGAAGTGAACTACCAGATCTAAAATAAAGTGTTTTCATAGTTTTGGCTCAAAAATAATGCCAGCGCTCTAAGCAATCATTCATCTGATGATCCCATGAAAAGGGGAACGTACAACTGACTTTATTGTCTCTTTTGACCTATTTTCTTGAACTGCCTTTAATCCAAACATAAAAATAAATTGTGAAATAATACAACTTGAATTCAGAATTATTTTTATTTGCAATTTATTTCTTAATTAGATATAAGTTTGCAGCATTGTCAAGCATGAAAGATAAAAAAAAAAGAGACAACAGCAAATATGCCCAATTTTAAAGTTAAACTTATTGACATAGATATGATAATAACTAGGCCAAAAGAAATACTTCTTTGACATTTCAATGAAGAACAATATCTAAGAATTAACTTGTTAACATGAATGATATCTGTGTCAGATCTTTGGGAAAAAAATGAAATAACAGACTTTTAAATGAACTCATTAATCTGAATATGTTAAACAGCTAAATATAAATTGTTTGATAAAACAATTTTGACAAGAATATATACCAAGCTAAAAATCTATCTGTATAAATGTAATTGTAGTAAAATAAATTAAACCCTTTCGATGTAGACTATTAGGGTTTAATTAAGAATCAGAAAATAAAATTCAAAGAACTTTACAGAATATAAAACAGTTGACACCTGAATTGCAATGATTATTTCACCTAGGCTATCCAGAATTGGTTTGTTGGTTGATCTCAACATAAACGTGACTTCTATCAACCTTTTTTGTTAAAACTACCGAACTGACCAGAGGGCTCTGACTTCCATAGAGTATGTATGGATCTCTTTATAGTTTTTCATTACTATTATGAAATGTATATTTACAAATCTACATTTCTGCTTAATTCTATTTCCTAAATTTGAAGTAAAAGAAACATTTTTGTTTTATCGATGTCAATAAAAGAAATGAGTATGTCACATTCTTGAGCTAAATCATTTTAGAAAAAAAACACATAAACTATATAATTAGTTATGAAAATTATTTTCTGATTTACTATTATGCTTCTAATGTCACACCTTCTTGATTATGTTGAAATGAATCTTCCCAGGATTCCTAACACTAATTCCAATATAGTAAGCTTGATCTTGTTAGTGTAAACAAGCAAAAGAAATAACTGAATATTCAATAACTGCCAAACATTTGAACACATGGTGTATAATATCACATGTCTTTGTGCAATCGGACCAAGATTCCAAAAATCCTGGGTGCTATTTGTTTCCCTAAGATTTATTCTAGATTTCTTAAAAGCCTGGTGTTATGTTACCAATAAATGGTAAAGATCACAAAATATATTGAAGGCCAACAAAATTAATGCCTAAAATTAGAAAATATCAAAGTTAGAGACTACACGCTATACAGTTTTTATATAAAATTAATTCACAGTTTAGAGCTCAAACTTGTATCTCAGTCTGCTTCTAAACTCAGACATCTGTTTGGAAATGTCATACGCTCTGCCCTCTTCCATTTTTGCAGTCTCCCTATTAATCAAGGTCAACATCTCTACAACATCTTTGGTTGTGTGGTTTGCATTGAATACCTCTACAAGAGATTTTATAAAGTGCGATCCAGTGGGTGTTATAAATGCAACATGATCTGAAAAAGAGTAGAATGAATAAGTTAAGAATAGATTTACACATTTTGATGATATGATTTTGTGTTATTGAGACCCTATAATTATTTTATTACAGATTTTGGACCTGAAAGTGAAAGTATAAGCTATAGATATATAATTATTTGAACAACTTGGACAAGTTGGTGCAGTCACCTACAGAAATGGCTGATCAAAAAAATACCAAATTTCTACTTTTATCTGAATTAACAATGACACGTTTTATACTATTTTGGGAAAAAAAATATTGTATTCATCTTAACTTTAAAATAACAAATTGGATATAGCATAAAAGTTATTCAAAATACATGTATATAACATCTAGGTGTAAATATTGTTAACACGGTTTTATACAAACCATGAATACGAAAATTGCTATGGTTAGACAAACTTGTTTTTGGAATAGATGAAATCCCAATTTTGATTCAATTACTTGAGTTAGAAAGTGTGTCTAATCTGGACATGTATCTAACAATATTATAATTGACATCGAATTAAAAAAGTGTGTATGGAAAGCAAATTCAGTTGAAATAAATAAGTCAATGAACTCCACACAGGTTAAAAAAGGGGGGGGGGTAATCGGTTCTCAAAGTGTGTATAACCACCACCAGAAAAACAAGAATAAAAGGTTTTATAGTGAGTTAGTCACAAAAGCCAGGGGTATGTGAATACGAAACTTTCTTACCTGGAGTTGTTGCATATAAAGAAAGGCTATCAGCCTCGATCGGTATTGTGATAGGGCGATCTGCTATGTCACTCTGGTACGGCCCTGTTTCTAACATTAAAGGTTTTCCTTTCTCGTGTCCCCTGCAGCAATTGAAGATAAAAGCTTTCGGTTTGTCTGAAATAAAAGCATCATCATAGACTAAGTTCATTTGTGTCCTGTTATAGTCATAGCACAACTGTGTAAAGAGAGCATCTCCATTGACTCATTCTCCATGAACTTAGACTGCCGGTGAGGTGTGTCAGAAAAACAAATTATACTTCAACAGAGACGAGAAAAAAATATTGTTACTGACATACAGCCACTAACTGAGAAAATAGAGCAAAAGTCATACTGGACTGCCAGGCATCACTTCAATAATCTTTTTATGACCCTTTAATGTAAAGGAGCATCGTAAAAGGATCAAGTGTGCTACAGACTTTAGGGGTGGGATAAATGGTATAATTTCATGATAGAATAATTTTTGGATCATGAACTTTGACCTATTTGTATTTTACGCTGAAAAGTATCATTGATGCTTACCTGGAAGCGTTCCGTTGAATATTGAGACTATATCAGAAAATAGGAGGTATTCCTCGTCTTGCATTAGGACACCCTCCTTGTTATAGAATCAAATATGAAATGAACAATGTATTGATTTGTGGGTCCAGTTGTGAATGGGTTTAACATTATATACATGTATAATATATAATTATGTACATAAACATGATAACAAAATGATTTAATGCCAACAAAAATACTCTTGATCATTGATGTGAATTTACAAGAAGAAATATTGCCTTACCTTCTCTGTAGCAATCCTAATCCTACTATTCTAAAATGAAATAGAAAAATGCCATCAACATTTACTGGCATGAATTTTGAATACAGCAGTTCAGAGAGTTCCAACATGAAAGAAAATATTTAATTGTCTTGGTTAGTGGATCTATCCTAACATTGGTTTCATACACAGCGCATGTATATAAATGTTGAAATTAAGAAGACTTAAGATATTATTCATGAGGAAATTTTTGCCTTACCTCCTCGCTGCCTCCTTGGCTCTCTATCTCTTCCAACTCCTACAATGTTGAAAAGTTGAAAATGATGTTATATTAAGAGTTCTACTTCTAGCTGTTTTGGTTTCATAAAGAAAAAAATTAGTAGTTTTTTTCAGAATGGATGTTTTCAAACAATGTAAACCTATTCAAAAGAAGATGATAAGATATAAGAGTAGTTTGTCTTGAATATAACAATGATGACTTTATGGCCTTCACACATATTTAAAACAAACTCTGCTTACCTCCTCATTGGCATCTCTGGTCTTATATTCCTAAAATGAAAGAAATCATTTTTTTTTTTTAAAGTTGATCCATTAAATACTTGATTAATAAGGTATCGGCTTCCACAAATTTCAAGATATCAAAAATACAGAATGCTGCCTTACCTTGCCCCCATGGCTGAGGAAGGCAACAACAACACAGCAGTATTTTTCACTGCTGTATTTTCCTTTGAGAATTCTGGCGTGGTCTTCTAAGAACTCCTGGCACTGATCTTTGTTTAAGTTTGTTGCAATTGCACGTTCATACTTTAAACCCTTAAAAAGATCCCTCAATGCAATCTTATCTGCAACTAAACCTAATTTTGCAAAGAAGGAAAGCAATTAAGGGGGCATTTTTTTTTCATGCCACAAGGAATTTTTTTTTATATGTTAAATAAATTCAAATAAATTTGAGTGATATCAAATGGAGCTAAAGATGTCCTAAAGCCAAAAATGTATACTTTACAGCATTATCTTTTATAGAAAATGAATTATTGGGACATATGTTGGTGCATATAAAAAAAATGCCCCTTTAAATGAAGAAAATAAATTGAAGACATATTTCTATTTCAAGATAGCTAAAATATCAAGAAAAGAAAATCTTACCATCAGAAATTCGTCTCTTGTGATCTCTTTCTGAAAATGTATGATTCATAAAGTAATTGTCATTATGTGAAATATAATCTTATTAAAGACAATTGATTTCCATTGTGAAATTAGCAATGTCTGGTTTGTTTCTCTGTACAAGAAAATAGAATTTATAATGTGGACCTATGTCATGAATGCTGTCCCCATGTCACATTATATAAAAATAGATTGCAATGGCAGACATTAACAATGTTATAATTATGTCTCTCTTACTTTCCACTTGATAAAGATCTAAATGAATATAAATAATTTTTCACATTTCTATAGCGCCTCTGTGAGGTCGTGCTCTTTAGAGGCGCTGCTTAAAGAGGTGTGATTTTAAAAATCGTTTGAACTCGAGAAACTACTACAGCTTTTCAAAGTTGGTGGCAAATTGTCCACAGCCTTAGGATAGCAGTACAATTGTTGCTACATTTATTAGTATACATCTACAAGCCAACTAGTAATATTAAAATGTATTTAACCTTCTTTAGTCTTCAGTTTTGCTTCGTCTAAAAGAAAGGAATATAAAATAGTTATTAGTAGAATCACAATATACGTTATTATTGAAAACAATAATTGTGCATGTTAGTTCTCCACTCTGTCGTGTATATTTCTGTGTTATACCTTTATTTGTAACTGAAACTAACCAAGAAATATCAAACAACAATTGTTTTTTCATTCAGGTGCCTAGAATTTGATAAAACTCTATTGTACAAGGAAATTTCTCATACCTTCTTTTGTTAAAAAAAAGTTTTGTACCACTATCAAATATCCATTTTGTTCCTCTCCATCTTTGTCAACCCTTTTGTAATACTCATCATCTGCACATACAGAAAACAAAATATCAAAAACATGTATTAATGAAACCATCTATAAAACGACCAGCATCAAATGCTTGCAAACACTGATATTTTAAGAGCGGGTCACATTTGATAATCCTAGGTCACTTTATCATAACAAAAATGTTAAATCCAGCCAGACAGCAGACTAAATCAATGCAATCAATTTGACAGGTTTCATAAACACAAGGTTTCAATCAACAGCCTAGATATGTAAACATTTATGATCACCATTTCTAATACACCATAATCATTATGTAGATGTTACAAAGAAAATGATAAAAACAACATTCAGTCTATATATGGAATAAGCAACTTTAGAATACTAACTACCTCTTGATATCAAAATGAGATGATTCTTGAAAAAATAATTAGTTAGGATATTAGTTGTATATGTACATGAAGTTCTTTTAATCCAAACTTGAAAGTTTATTTACCTTTTGTGATATATTTCAACCATTCAAGTATCAGCTGACAGTCAGTCAAAATTCTGTTTAATCGTACAAAGGACTGTCAGGAGCATAACACAAGAACAACTGGGATAAATTACCAGCTGGCATTATAGGCACACAGAACAAAGCCACGTTTAAACAACTTGTTAAAACGAATCTATTATATCCAAATTCAGTCTCTTAATGAAATATAAAAACTTTGACCTATGGTGCTTACATTAACAGACTAACGTGTTAATTTTTTCTTTTGATTGGTACTTTTTTATTTCTTATTTCATACCTCTTCCTTCCTTGTTCTAGTATTTTTTTTCTTTTCTTGGGGAGCCCATTGGAGAGAAATCTCTGACTTTTATGGGCTATTCCAGGCAAATGTTACTTTTTAATATCTTGTAAATCTCTTTCTCTTAGCTTTTCTTTTTCTTCTAAATATTATTATCATCACACAGCTACATACTGTATTATTTTTTTTATCCTTATGACATTTGCTGAATAAAATAAAATCACATCAAATAATTTTGAAGATGACAATAGACGTGAATGGTTGAAATATATCAAGAAAGGTAAAATAAGCTTTTTAGTTTGGATTAAAAAGAAGGTTATTTACTTATAGAATGAGATGATATTTTATTTTTTTTTATATGGAAATAAAGTACTCTTCATCTTAACTTAACTAACATAATAGTGATCAACTTAAAAACTTGAATACCGGGATACAAAACTGTTAAAAAGGTGCAGTTTCTATCAAAATTCAAAGATGGAAGAATAATGAAGTCCAGGAGTATCAAGTATTTATTTAAGATATTTTTGGAAACAACTGATATAAAAAATTGTGAAAATATAAGATACCATCTCGTGTCTTTGTCTTTTTTGGTTCACTATGCACTGAACTTGAAGCATCATCTGAAACTGATAACAAACATTGAAAAGAGAAAATTTAAAAATTTAAAAGAGTGTAACAAATATTTTGTTTTTCATAATCATCAATGTAGTCATAATATTTCAAAATCTGAATTTAAATATGCAATTGTTATAGAATTGATAAATGTATTCATAACTGGTGGTGTAATAACTCAAATATATACACCATGGTTACAAGGTGTCACCATTTTCAAATCACAACTATAAGTTGAAAATATATTTAAAAAATACTTGCTTTCAAAAATAGTCACGTGGGTTTTTTTTTGTTTTTTTTAATTATAGGATAACACATAAAAAAATCCATTGATATCCTTTTCATCACTTCGTTTATTTACATTGCAATATTGGTGTGGTGAGGCACACTTTTGGATTTGATTAAATACCCTTTTTTAAACAGCTGTGGAGTTTAGTGACTTATTCATTTCAATTGCCTTTGTTACTTGACATACTTTTGAAATCCTTTATTGATTTTAATCAATATATGTCATGATAAGACACATTTTGACCCAAGGGATTCAATCAAAATAGGAAAAGAAGGATTTTTAATAAATTCTAAAAGTGTATCTAGCCACAGCCCAAAGCCAGTCATAATTTTTACCATCCCCTAAAATGTTATCTTGAAATCAATTCCATACCTGCTTCTCTTTTTGTCCCTTGTGAAGTGCTGGCAGTTTGCTGTGGACCTGAAATATATAATAACAACAATCCAGCTTAAGTTATACTGTACTGTTTCTTTTTATACTGACATCATACTTTTGGAAAACTATCACAGTGTCTAAGGTATCAATCCTGCTTAAAGACAACATTCTAAAAAACTATTTTTTCATCAATTGTCCTGTCTTTGTGGACATAACATCACCTTTCTCCTGCTTTTCAATTATTGCATCAAGCACATGTTCATGATCCTTTTCAGGCAGAGCCCTTAGGAAATCAATGATGAATTTTTTCCCTGCTAAGTCCAAAATACTACGAAGCTCCCTCACTTGATCAGGCCTTGATCGAATAGACTAGAAATGAAATAATGTCACATTACTTCCATTTATAATAACAATGTGTTGTTATTATGAATGGAAGACAGCCTATCAATGTTATTACTGATATTATTGCAAACATTTTAATACTTTTGCAGAGATAGATTATTGAGAATGGAAATCAATATAGAAATCAATCATTTTAAAAGTCTAAGATAGTATCAGCTTGTGCAATATTTGTTTACAAGCGCAACCAAAAAATTATTAGAAGATATTAATTTAAGTCCAGCAACATACTTGCAATGCAAAATAGTGTGTATCTCGCTGGATCAATAGGCATGGATATTTTTGATATATCAGCATGATACCTTTTCAAGAAATGAGATTTAACTGCCTTTCATTAACACCTTTATTTAGAATGTTTCCAAAAGCTTTTCTAATCATCAAATTATTATGAAATATTTTTACTGTAATCTGTTCTTTTTTTTCAGGTCCCACAATCTCTTCTGAAAATAGGTATGTTAAGAGGCCATCTCTTAGATTTAACTTATCAACCAGTATGTCTTCACTCCTTTGGAAAAGTTGCTTAATGTTTTTTTCTGTCCAACTATACATCAAAAAAGGCAAGGGAAGTCATTTGAATGAAAAATTAATTGAAATTCATGTAATGACTTGTGGTGGTGATGAGGGTGTAAGAGTCAATTACAACACCATAAATAATTAGATGCCATAAAAGTATAAACTTTTGGCTTTGGGCAACCTTAGCTACACTTTGAGATCATTAACATTTCACCTATCTAAATTTCACATAATTATAAAACATCAAAAAATATAAACACCCAAATATACCAACATCTATGATTTACAAGATTTCAAAAGACCAAAGGTGTCATCTTTTTCAGCATGTTCATCATGTTTTTTTATTGAGTCCTGGGATTGGTTATCCGTTTTCAAACACAAGATATTACTTTTTGAATAGATGTTTAATGGGAAATCACCAATTTTTGACTGACTTTTGACACTTCGAAATTGAAAGTTGATGCAACTTGACTTTTGGAGTTTATTTTATATTTATGTTAGATAAAGTGCAGTGAAATGAGAGTGCTATAAAACTGAATCAAAGTAAGCACTGTAAAGCCAAAAGTGTATACTATCAATGATGTCCATGTCTAAAATCGCTCTCAAATCCTCATACCAACTCAAACTACATTATGTCTTTATCATATCTGCAAGTTATATAATGATAACATTAAGTAATTTTATTATCAATAGATACCTTTCTAATTTTTGGAAGAATGAATTCCGCTTTCTTTCTTTCTCCATGATTCACTTGAAAATCAACCTATGAATATAGAAACATTACAATAACATAATTATTTTAAACGCTTGCATAATGAACACTTCAATAACTAAAGGCAAGACATCATTTCGTCAGTCTAGAGCAAATTCTGCCTTCGTCATTTTTTTCGCAAAAAAAGAGTTAGGACTGCCGTCTGATGTACAATATTATTGGCCCACTTTTCTATTTAGATATCATAATGATATTTAACTTTTTTCTAGGATTTTGGGGTACTTAAGTGCAGTTGCCTAAGTCATTGAACGTCATGAAACCACGGTCCCTAAAAACATCAAATCATCCTCAGCACCATTTTATTTTACTTTTTGTGTGTCCTGCTATTTCTTAGAAATGGTCCTTTTAAATACTTAACGTTTTCCTCATTATCTCAAAACGTCAAAAAATGACTTAGGCAGATTTTGCTCTAGACTGTGGATTTGTTGATCATCGTGGGTGATAACATTTCATCAAGCATAACACTGCGTCTTTACAGTTGTAATGCTGTAAAAGGATTAAACATTGCTTTAGACAAAAGTTTGCTTGATGGCCAATGGGGAAAAATTGTTGTCTTTATAACATATATGTGAATCACTAACTTACAATTGATATTTGCAATGAATAAGGAGTCATTGTAACAAATTATTATCTCTTAATATCATGCTTTAAGGCTTACTTAGAGAGAGTTATATTTATGTAGGGGCTACTATTTGTATAGAAAATGTTTTTATGCCTTCGTTTCTAGTTTTGTTTCAATGTCTGTTAACCCTTAAAAAAGGTGATGTAGTTTTATTCTAATCAAAATAATTTCTATGGCAATTTCCTAAGTTTCCGTGTGACACAATTTCCTTGTTCAATAAAATTACAAAAATGGGGTTTAAGGTTCCCAAATCCACCTCTTTCCTTCGATCAATTCAAGCTATATGTTCTGTAAAATTATTTATAAATCAATATAAATTATAATTTCAAGATTTTTTAAAATATAACAACAATCCATTTGTAGAAAAATTTATTCAACTTTGGAACATAGTTTTTTGAGATCATTCTTTTACCTTATACAATGCTTCACGGGATCAAGGCCTGAGGACGAGGTAAGAAATTATCTAAAAAAAAACAGTGTTTGAAAGTTGAACAACTTTTTCTACATACGTTTTTTTATTTAAAATGAACTGTAGCATAAGCATTTATTCAGAGCCATTGTTAACTACACAAGATGGGTAGTATAGTCATTCAGGGCATTCATGTCTGTGTTCATGACATGGTTTTTGTATTGTTAAGTACTAGTATGCAATGCTTGAATGCAACGTTGGATAAAGGTAAAGAAGTACAATCATACGGACGGCTGTCAATGCAGCTGTAGAATATTAATAATCTGTCACCTTTTAAGACCTAAGCTACTCTTTCTACAGAAGGTGACCTACAGTGATATTTTTATTCTGAAAAATGATATACTATGGTATGTCTCTCCCAGTGTATGGCCGTGGGAACAAGAATTGACTTAACTTTGTTTCTGAGAAATAAAGTTTTGGAGAAAGAACGTTTTCAAGATTGTTTTCCACCTCACCTTCTTATTTGGAATCCTTATTCAAGAAACTTAATTAAACAAATAATAGGCCTTAAGGTAGATGTATATCATTATGATAGCATAATTTGTACTACTACTTACTATATTACAGCTAACTTTTCAAACCATTGTCAAGCTCTAAGAAACGTTAGCATGTATGAACAATACAGCTGAAAATCTCAAATCCAATTTTTAATCAGAGTCAATGCTCTTTGATCACTACAACAAGAATGTCTATGGTCTTTTCGTAGCTTCTGGTCCCTTTGGTGTGATTCTGTGATGAGAACA
The DNA here is from genome assembly GCA_033118115.1 of Pharyngocirrus eroticus. Taxonomy (NCBI): domain Eukaryota; kingdom Metazoa; phylum Annelida; class Polychaeta; family Saccocirridae; genus Pharyngocirrus; species Pharyngocirrus eroticus. Next base: position 18,906 of record JAVSBT010497520.1, read on the forward strand.
CAGGATTTGAGCTACCTTGTTGGGGCTGGTACCTAGAAAGACCATTAACATGGCCCCTTCTGGAACCGAATCTTTTCAAAGGTTCATAAATGGCAACTCAGTAGCCTCAGTGTGTTTCAAACCAAAAATGTCTAAAATAAGGGAAGTAAAGTGCTTGTGGTTGTAAATATATTGACTGTTTTTCAGAGTGAGCCGTTCCCTTTGTGTAGTGCAATGAGACCGGAATTTCTAAAAATCAAAATCGACTTACATTATGGTACCAAACCAAGGTGCTAATGGAATAATGTTATGTGTGAAATTTGGAATCAATCACTCTTACTTTTTTTAAACATCTCATTACCGAACATCTATATATATCAGACATTGTGACAGATGACAATTCGAATCAGTAAATCGCTTAAAAGAGCAGGGATACAAAACACACTCAGGTACCAAGCATAGCATCACTTGTATTACAGTAAAGTAAGATAATAAAACATGGCTTTATAGTGGACATGTCTGTGTATTTCAAAACACATGATCTTGTTCAAATTGATATCAATTACACCAGGTATTGAATTATACTCGGTATTTCCAATGGACATAAGTTGTTATACAAAAGATGAATATCTTAATGCAGTGACCATCTTTCATTCAGCTAAAACAAATCTTAGTTGATTGGCAAGAAAAAACAATAACTCACGTACCTGCTAGTTTTGAGATCCAGAAAATAATAAGTCCCTTCCAAAAATAAGCCGAAGCGTCCTGTCATGCATAAATCAATGATAACTATCCTACATCTATACTGAGATAATACACATGCACAATAGTACTAACGGGGCGGATCAATAAAACACCTGTAAAAAGACGCTTGTAACAGTAATTTATGCTTGAATATAAATGTACTATTCGACCAATCAAAATGTATAGAGAGAATGAATATGGAATTTCCATTTTTTGTGCTGATGCAGTCATTGATATAAGCAAACGAAGTATAAGTCAGAACTCTTTGCAGGAATACACAGTTATCACTTTCATTATCTTTGTTGCTATGTAATACAGAATCAAAATCTGGAAAGGAGAATAAAGCTTGTATAAACAAATTTATATTGTGTTAATTTCTTGAACAATTAAGTGATTTTAAGATGGCATCCAATCGTTCATTTCTCATGACTTCAAAAATAATAATAATATAATAATAATATAAATCTTTATTGTCCCACTGCAGGGAAATTTTTCTTTTAAAGTTACAGGCGTATACATGTATAT
>JAVSBT010497742.1:0-20109 GCA_033118115.1 Pharyngocirrus eroticus
AGAAAAATAATGTCATGGTTTTCATTTTAATAATTTTGCAACGGCACCGCCCCGCCCCCCCCCCCCCCCCTTGTAATTTAGTGTTTTCTTGCATTATCTCATCTCGAACTTGTATGGCAATTGGAAATTTACAAGAATCTGATTATACATAATGTTCAAAAGAAGGGTATCAACTTATATTTATTTTATTGCCTCTCCTGAATTTTATGATCTTAGTCAAAGGTCCACTAATAAAGAAATCCAGAATCAAATGACACCAGTAGCATTCTGACATATCCTTCCAAAGCTGAATGAACTCACCTCATTAGTATTATCATTGACATTTATAAACAATGGTTTCCAGCCTTTTGGTAAAGTTTCTGCATCAACAGCAAATCCGTGGTTTTGGGATGTAATAAAAGCCTGACCATTCAATAAATTCATTACAGGCTGATTGTGTCCTCTAAATTGTTTGAATCAAATAACAAATTATTCAAATGAAAACCAAGCAGCAATTACACAAATCAAGAAAAACATTAACAGTTTCAAAATGAAAAAATAACAACAGATATTTGCATAATTAGAATTTATGAAAAAGAAGTCCTAAAACTAGTATAGGGTGATGTGAAGTTCAAAATACAAAAAAAACACACCAAAAACAAGACTTTATTATAAAATCAACACAAACCTATTTCCTAATGGGAGTTTGTAGGACTTTGCGCCAGCTGCTAATGCAGTCAGTTGATTTCCCATACAAATACCAAATATGGGTTCAGGGCGATTCATTTCTAGCAACTAGAGGGAATAGAAAAAAGGCTCTTCATTTTCAATTGATTATCATAAAAAGCAACTTTCATATTTCAGCCAAACATTGTTAGCTTCCTTCTTTTGTGTGTGCTACCCTTTGACAAATACCTGTGTGTATAATGGTTGTTTGTTCTATTTTCAATACTTAAGTTCAATAATTATAATAATGAAAAATAATCACTGATCTACAATTGTAGCTATTTCTTTATTTATGTGTCTATCAATGCAAATTATTTGCATTGCTTTAGACAGCATTGACTGATGAGAGAGTGAAAGTAGAGCAAAACTAATTGCACTATTAGAGGTCAATATAAGGGTTGTGAACTGTCCATCGTGAACCTGCAGGAAAATTGTCTACTTGTCCGCTCTGAAGACTGAATGCCGTATGTTTACCCCTATAAGTGGTGAACTTACCTTTTGTACATTTGTTACTGCTTCTTGTGCTAGAGAAGGATCTCCAGGTCCATTTGAAATGAAAACCCCATCAAATTCGTCTGCACTAAAGTCATAATTCCAAGGTACAACTTTAACTTCAGCACCACGCTGTAGAAATGAGTAAACAAAATTTACCATCAATTTTATGACATCCCCCAAAGTGAAAAACCACCTCACTCTAAGAACCACCCTCTGATTTGTTGATTTTTTTTCCTTCATTTTCATGATATCATTTACTGTGCACAAGGAGAGCTTATACTTTCAATTGAAGGTTGGACTGTATGTTACTTTTTCTTCTTTCTTTCTTTTTCAATTTGTAAGATAAAAGAAATATACAAAGTTAAAGAAAAGTAAAAATGATCACTTACCGTTACAAGATTTCTAATCATGTTGTGCTTGATTCCACAATCCAAAGCAATGATTTTGTATTTGTTTCCTTTTCCAAATATTTGGACTTCTTTTGTAGATACTTCTTCCATGAGATTCCTAAGGTTTGGATCAACAAAGTTTACTGGATCGTTGTCAAACTCAATTTTCCCAAGAACAGTACCCTATAAGCATAAAGGACTAGAACTAATACTTTTGGAGAGTATTTTGCAATGTTTCAACCTCTCTGCAAGGCCTTTATCACTCATCGTTCCAATATTGCACAATTCATAATTGTCACCAATCAGAAATATCTTGTGTATCAATTTCATTTCATTTTCAAATGATTTTGACAGCAAAATGTTCTATTTACCTTGTCTCTGATGTGCTTTGTGAGTAAGCGAGTATCAATACCATAAAGACCAGGAACTTTATCTTCTTGCATCCACTGACCAAGGGACTTGACAGCATTCCAATGACTGTGATGGTGTGAGTAGTCTTGGACGATTAACCCTGAAACCTACCCAAGACAAAGGAGTGAGGAATTGATATATACTACATTTACAACAAAGTTTTGAAAATGAATGATACAAGAACTTGTAATATTCCAAACTTTATCTATTATGGCCTCCTTTTAGTTTTCCTAAAAATGGGCAGAGGAAAAGAATAAAGAATGGTAATAAAACAAAAAAATGGCTACGCTTCTTTACCGTAGATTTATGTCAAAAATTAGGTCAGCTTACATGTATTTGCTCAGACTCTACATATTTCATTAGTCCATGTTCGTCTCTAGCTTTTGTATCAGGAACACCATAATTCCCAACAATTGGATAAGTCAAGGTCAATATTTGACCTTTGTAGCTAGGATCCGTCAGGGCTTCTGGATACCTATTGCAAATAAAAAGTTGCTATAGGATTCATATTTTATTAAATAGTTCTTAACTTTTTAAATTAGAAAAGAAGCAAAGATTTTTTTCCAAAAGACTAGATATCTTTTTTGTCTTTTTCAGATAAGAACCGCTTCAAAATTTACAAAAATAATAAAAAACAACAAATCGAAACCAACCCAGTTAATCCAGTATTGAAAACTACTTCTCCTGCCATAGAACCCTCATGCCCAAAAGAATATCCTGGAAAACTGCGGCCATCTTCCAAGACTAGATGAGCTTTCGTTGGCTGAAAGAAAGAAGTAATATGTTGCGCATTCAAAATGTCTTGCCTTGGGCACATACAAAACAGAAAATATACCAAAAATATAAAAAAGGGCTAATTTCCTTTTAAAATACCATAGATTAATATAGAGACTCAAAAATAATTAACATTAACCTTTTAAGATTTTGATTTGCAGTTTGTTTCTTAATCAAACTAAAGTTTGCAGTTTCGTAATTTTGCTTTGAAAAATTCTCCGTTACCTAAGCAATCATATTATTCCTAAGACAAGTGTATTCAAACTAACTACAAGCTATTTTAATTGTAAGATGCTCTCCCTCTAATGAAAATATACACATGTTTTAGATGAGATAAAGTCAAATTTAGCTTTTGTGATACAGGCATAAAAACAATAAGAGAAAAAGCTCCAAGACTTTTACTCTTGAGTACAAATTAAGAAAGAAAAAGTAAAAAATGTGTCTAGTTTGTAAGCTGAGTATTTGTACAGAAGGTATCATGACAAGGTTCCTATAGTATAATTAATGAAACATAATTGGACAATACATAGTATAGATAAAAAAAACTATATACATAAGGTTTATTCAAGGCAAAAGTGCATTTCAGTTCAGTATACTTGAGATAATGTTTTCATCAACTTACTCTTTCCAATTTAGATGGTCTTCCATTGTTCATAGAGATACATCTTGCCAAAGACAGTCCACTAATATTTGATTTGCCTTTAAGCAAATATGAAATTTGTCCTGCTGCCTGAAGAATCTTCATTGTTACAAGATATAGGTGTCAAATTTTAAATAATCACACAAATCTGAAAATAATACAGAGAAAAAATGCTAGGACACAGATCTTTAAAACACAAAAAAATAACTATTTTTTTTTTCAAACAACAAAAAAAAGAGCTAAAAGGGAATCTTTTGCATATTTTAGTTTAAATGTATGCCAGTCAGACATCTATTATAGTTTTTGTTCCTTTTTTTATTTCTTTTATTAAAAACTTCTTTTGAAAAAATATCAAATGAATAAATTCATGACCCGCACTAGCTCATAGTGGCCACTATCTATCACATTATGATTATACTTTATAATACAATATATCATATATCTATATGAATAATTTACTAAGTTAATTGCAAATTGAAATTCATCTTGTAAAAACAGTTACAACCTATAAAATGATCCTTAAACGATCTGGCAGATATTGTCTATTTTTCTAAAAGCATTGTCCCAAGACTATACAATTATATCATCATATTGGATGAGCTATGCCATCATTTTATTTATTTTTAACCACAAAAACATTGAAATTCCTGGATAAGGGATATATATAACTTAAATGTGACACATGTGTATCAGTGAAGGCTGAACCTTAATCAGTTTGATAATCATTCTAAACATAGATGGCTAAACTGAAGTAGATTGTGTTATTGAAAATACCCCTTGTTTGGTCTACCAATTCTAGGGAGGCAATTCTGATAATTTTTGAATTTTCATAGAATTATTTATTGTTTTAAGCAGCATTGCCCCAGACTTTTTTATTACTGACAGGTATAAGATTAGGTGTGACAAAATATTTAGTGTCTTCTGGTTATAACCTTTAAACTTTTTCTTGAATTGATCCCAGACAATTGGTCCCAATGAGATAATCCCATTTCCTGTGTACGCGCGTGAACACATGGTATTTTATGAGGGCTGTCCCAGATATGACTTTTTTGTGAACTCTGTTATCAGGGCAAAATGACAAAATAAAAGACAAGCTATAAACTATGGATGTCACTTCAAGCAGCACAGTAAACAATAGGTTAATCAGGTATGCATAGTGATGCAGGGAATAATTCAGTTCACTCAAAATTGATTAGCACTTTTAAGATTTTGACTAGCAGTTTGTATCTCTGCAATGTTAAATTTGATTAGAAGTTTGGCAACTTTGTGTTGAGAAATGCTACATGAATCGAGGTAAATCATTCCCTGTGATGACTGCTCCCATTAGGTGCTAATTGTGTACACCATGAGTTCTAAACAGCAACATTCCAATAAATATTACCCTGTATGTGTCAGTGTGTAATTTGAAACATTCAGAAATCAGTTCTCTTATTATCTAAAGCTGTATAGAATTAATTATGTAATATTTCGAATAATTTCTGTGTAATATGGTGACATGATATTGCTGTGGTCCTATGGCAACTGTGAGAGTGGGTTTCCCAGTGACTACAATTATACTAGTCTATTTATTTTACTTTGTAACATTTGAAAATAAACTAAAATTTGATATGTATTCAATATCTGACAGCATTATTACCTTTATAAACAAATTAAAGAGAGTGTTTGCAAACCGGATTACATGGCTAACACAAGATTGAAAAAGTCACTATGTAGTGTCAATTCCTAGTAATATTCCAATTAATTGTCTGTTCTCTATTTTCATCTTTCCAAACGTTATTATATTTTAAGTTTCTCCTGTCCGCATATATCTCATCTTTGCCAGATGTTACATGCACATATATATATATATATAAAAAAAATCAAAAATCAATAACAAGACTTTTATTTCACTACATATGTACAGCAATATGTCATACACATGTACATTGTATCTTCAAGTTTACACAAGTGTGGATGATAATTAAACAGTATTACAATGCCTACAGGAAAAAATCCAGGCTAACCAGCCTATTATCTTATGTCTGATTCTTCAGTTTTTAAAAACTGTTGCATAGTGATGGAATCATTATAGCATTTTCAACCATGATCATTTTGATAATGAAAAACTGTACAGTAATAGTTTTCCTTAAAAAAAAAGGACTGAGGCAAACTATGTGTAAATGCAAACTATGGATTCAGTCCCACAAACTCTAGGCTAGCCCCAAAGAAAAACTGTGTTATACTCTGACGCTGGCTGAAATCAAATGTCTTTGATTCCAAAGAAGTTCTTGGGTGATATTCAACACGTTTTAATTCATTTATATGAGCTTTTTCTTTTATTCAAAACTAACTCTGTATAATAGTTACATAATAAAAAATAGATCCTAAACATTAGCTGTTTCTGCAAATGCAGTTTTTTTACTAGTATTTCAATATTTTTGCTATTCTTCTTGTTTGACACAATAACTTGAATAGCAATATTTTTTTAATCCTTTGCGATCAATGATAATTTCCCATATTAAGTTAATTCTAATAGCTGTCAAATCATAAAGAGAAGATTAAGAACCTTTCTACTTGTAAATGTCAAAAGTTTGTATTTCAATTTTCATTAAAAAAATGACATAAATACTTACTCTATTTTCTACAAGCATTGCCACATGGATTTCTTACGCTCATGGACTTGCGTGTATTTGCTTGTCTGGTTGCCAAATTATGTTTTTGACAATCATAATGACATGCAGCAGTTAAAAAAAAATTAACAAAATATTCTTATTTTTCATTAATGTAAGGAAGATCAAACTTACATGCAGCTAAAATTGCCTTTTTAAAGACACCTGTTGAATTTCTTCGCGAGCTTGTCCGACAATTTTAATGCAACTGCCTTTTTCAGCCAAAAAACGTGGCTCAATGTGGTTGACAATCAATGATATAGTAAGTATACATACTCATATTGAGTTCACACATTTCGTCAGCTTTACCTTCACCCGTGAATGGCCTTGACATGGCAATAAGAAAAGTATTGTCACGTGATCGCCATAAACGATTAGACTTGTATGAGGGTCTTCAATATTGACAATTATGTCTCAAAAGGTTAGGTAAGGTGACTTAGTGCAGCATGTGTTTGAAAGAATGTACTATAGTCCAAAATATGGAATCACATCACCTTATTGATAAATCAAAAATAAGATTAATCTAAAAGAAAGTCAGTGATAATGCCCACAGAGTTTTTAAAGTTGGCCAAAGAACTAGATTAAAATGATCCACTTTTTTCCCTCCCCTAGGGCGGTCATTGACCTACCAACAGCATCATTGACACGAGGACCTATTTTCAGAAATTACTATATTAAAATTGAAAACAAAACAAGCATAGTTTTTACTTTTTATTACAAAAGTATCGATATAAAAAGCCAAAGTAATTCTGTAGCTTAGGCCATTCCAAATTGATTAGTTGATTGATGAATGCAACCAACCCATTTTCTATTAGAACTAAAGAGTTTATGTGTATACAACCCCAGATCTTCTTGCATACTCAGTTAAAAATAATATATATATTCTAATATCATAAAAAATGATTTACCGACCAACCCAATGTTTAATATAAATCCATCAACCAACTAAGCAATTTGAAAATGGCTTACATACCTTTTTTTATGAAACAATGTTACAAATAAATGCATAACTCATTTAGCTATTCAGTATTGTCTCTTGTATCTTAAAATTTCATCACATAAAACTCTAGGTGTCATAGATAACTTATAGTTATAAATCATTAATTTCTTTCACAAGACTGAAACTAGTTTTCAATGTCAATTCTGTGTAAAACCAATCTTCTGATGACATTCTTCATAGTAAAACTAGGAGTAACAACAGTTTTTAGTCCCAGAATTTGACCAATCCATCCCATCCAGCAGTGGCCACCTTTGAAGTTTCATGTGGATGCCACAAACATGCTATACACACATCATCATGAGCTTTGAATTTATTATATAGTTTTGTTGTTTTCCAGTCCCAAATATACAGTTTACCATCTGCATCACCAGATATGAGATAGCTACAAGGATATGGAAGAAATAATTAGTGTTGCAGATTTATATTATATGCAGGATTTTGTAATATATACTTCCAGCAAGACTATAATTTACTTAGAAATAAGCTTAAAGTAAAGACACAACTCAAAAGTATTTGATGACAAATTAGCATAATATCAAATATGGAATGACTATGTAAATATCATTACATTTTCTTTTTCCACTACTGGCATTAGCCAAAAAAAAGGGGAAATAAGGCAATAGTTGGTCTATATAAGATTAATATTTCTACTTTTGGATTTGTTTTTAAATTATACTTTATCATATCAACTCTTATTTGTCAATAAGAGCTAGCAAAAGGTATCACCATTAAATGGATAAGCTGTTTGTTACAGGGCTTGTAAATATTCTAATATCATAATCCTTTGTGACAACAGTGGTTTATGCAAACATATGACATGTCTTTATTGTTTATTTTTATAGCAGCGTTTATCCATCTTACCTCATATCTGGAGAAAAATCTGTCGCACAAGCATATCCTGCCACCATATGACCTTTGAAGACCTTTTTCCTCATATATTTCATTCGATTTAGAACATTGAATATAACAATTTGATTGTCCATTGATTGACAAGCAAGCCACTTTCCTGAAGAAGAAAAAACCCAAATTCATTACATGAAAAAGAAATTTGATTTAGTCAAATACAGTAAATCACAAATCCAACATTTCAAACTGTTTAAAAAAAAAGGCTTTCTTATTTTATTTCAGTAAAATAAAAAAATGACTTAATTGCACCGTAAATCAATAATCAATTTCTCTATTCAAAGGTAGACTATTTGCCTGAAAGCACTTACCATTTGGAGAGATATTAGCACTTGGCATTGAATGCATAGTAGGATCAGATATATATTTAAAGTCGACTGGAATATCCCTGAAAAAGTACACAACAAGAAATGAATATCATTAATTTATTTTAGGAGTTCAAAAATTTCAAAATTATAAAAAATTGGTCCAATAATAGAATACAAATAGTTATACAAATTATAAATGAATCAATATATCTTGTGTTCGATTCAATGATACATTGATAAATTTAATGAAATTTATTATAAATTAATCAATTTATAATAAAATAAACTATTTTCATTGAGATATGGTTAAATAACTAAGTGATACTATATATTTAGAGTAGAATACACTTTTCATAGTTACTTCATGTTGATACACTAGATAGCATGATTTGACCATTGAAATAGAACTTAAAAACGAATTTTCTTACCATTCCCATACCCTTAAACTTTTATCATCAGAGGTGGAAACAAATCTTCTGTTTTGGTCTATGAATGTGATTGAATTTACAGCTCCCAGATGTCTATCATATTCTTGTACAATTTCTCCACTTCTTGTGTCCCACTGCAAACATAACAAGAATAAAAATATCAATTAAAAATTAGTTAAAGCTGAAATGTGAATTTTTTTTTTTAGAAGGATGTCTTTCCATGGAACAACTACATGGTCCTCATACAAAGTATGGAAATGTGGATGAGAAATAATTGAATGCTTACACAAACAATCTTTTTATCTGAAGTTCCTGCTACAAATAAATGCTGTTTGTCTTCATCAGGATGAAACTTGATGCAATATGGTACTTTCCTGCTTGTGAACCGTGAAATACATTCCCCTGTTCAATAAAAAGGGACAAAATTACAGTTCATTATAAAGGGGAGACTTGTACATCTATATAAAATTATCAAATCCAAATCAAGCTTATTGGAAAATTGTGATTCAGTACTTGTTCCACAACAAAAATACTGTCACAGTCACAATGAAATTTTGTTGTTGTTGATATTCTACCAAAAGAAATACTTTCTATTATACCTGTTTCTGTGTCCCATAATTTACAATAGCGATCATAAGCACAGCTTAAAAATTGGTTTCCTTCATTGTTGAAATTAATGTCTCTGACTGCTTGTTTGTGACCCAAATAAGTCCTAACACATCTCCTGTCATTGTACACTTCCCAAATCTAAAATAGAAAACATGATATGCAAGGATGGTTACAATTATCACATTATTAAGTACTAAAATTTGAACAACTTTAGCTTTTTTGCAAGTTTGTCATTATCATTTAATGCATTTTGGAACAAATAAACTTATTCTTGATAAATATAATGTAAATTACTAATTTATACATGTGATATGAGTCAGAAACCAAGCCTGACATGAACGCTGTATCTATATCAAAGGTGTGTATTCAAAGCCCTACCTTGATTCTACTATCCATGCCACATGACAACAGTAAATGTGCAGAAAGAGGAAACCATCGAATGGCTGCGATGCCTTTTGTGTGACCAGTCCAAGTATGAATAAGTTTTTTTGGTAGAAAGCATTTCTCTGGAGGTTCTTCTGATTTGAGATTAACCCCAACATCTTGGGGTATGTGTAAAAATGATCTGCCTTGATAATCATACGCATCTTTGACTAAAATAGAAAGTAGGAAAATTATCAATAAGATGATTATTTTACGTAGTAATAATAAGCACACAACAAAAATCTCCAATTATTTAAACTATTCTCAGAGCAAAAATCACTCCATTTATATATGAAGATACCATATCATTAAATCCAAAATTGTTATAAATACTGAACAGGTAAGTAAAAGGTATGGAATAATAAACTGTAATCAAACACCAGACTCTACCAGTTCTACTACATGAAGTACCACATTTTAAAATAATGATGGTCTCTAAACCTACCATGTAGGGTTGTCTTTTCTTCCATAGGTTTTTCTTCAACCTGTTTCCCTTTTTTATTTCTTTTAGCTGTAATTTCATCAAGGGCTTCTTGTTCTTCCTACCAACAAAGACAATGCAATTTAGTGACAACCTCAAATTATTATATTTAATTTTTCGAAGGAAATATAATAAAATATTTGGGTGGATTCATTAAAGGCTGTGAATAGAATAAAAAATAGCTTCGACTAGAGAAATTATTCAACCCCTGTTAGTTTATCTGTAATGAAAAGGAATTGTATGTCATAATGTGTATGTAGATTTTACTGTTACATACCTCACTTGGTCTCATTACAGTCTGTTCATCTTTGTATTTGGCCCATGGACCTAGAAATCCTTCTATATCAGATGGATCAACATTTTTATCTCTTTTCCTCTTATCTCCAGGTCTCTTTTTTGCTGCCTCAAATACAGTGACTCCTATAGAGAAAACAAATATTTCATTTTTCTCTCATTCTGCATGCTTGATTGTAAAAATTGAAAATGCTAATTTTATAATTACTAGTCTAGTCAAAAGGGGAAAGTAATGCTTCAATGTTGAAGGGAGTAAAAAGATGTACAGTTACATTTCTTCTCCCACTAAGAATTCAACATGTCCTACCTTTTCCTGATTTTTCAGCCTCTTCATCACCTACCACTTGATTGGCCACAGTGGCTATTTCAACAGTAGGATCAATGGCATAGCCTTTTAAAAGAGGTTAACATTTCGATATAGTGTTTTTTTAAAGAAAAATAAATGGAACAAATTTTATGGTTTATCTTCAACAAGTTGGAATCTGACTATTATAAATAAATCAAATGATTGATCTTGCAAGCATTTTATATCTGTAATAAGTGGTTATTTTCTTTAAGCACACATCAAAATGTGTTTTAAATCAGAAGTCGATTTCACTATAATTTATTTTGTAACAATAATATAAACACACTAAACTAGATATTACATTTGTAAATACAAATGTGAATTTAACTTACCATAACTATGAAAAGTTCTTCTTTGTGTCTCAAACTGGAAATTATCAAAGTGGCTTGGTTCTGTATAACCTGTGAGCATATTTTTGGCTGCCTTCTGCTGTTGAGTTTTATATGGATTATCTGGCCCAACCTAGATAGTCACAAAAAGGGTAAGAAGGAATTGATTTCTCAACACAGTTAAATCAATGAAAAGCGATGTGCTAGCTAATGAAAAAATGCAATATTCAAGTTAAAGATTCAAGTCAGACATATGAAATGTGACATTTTTCAGGTTTCAAAATACATACCTCTGGAGCAAATAACTGTTCATATTTTAGATTATGTTTCATTTCTTTTGTGCTACGATCAAGATGTTTAACGAGATGTACGTCTTCCTGAAAATAGAATGGTTGGACATGAATACCTAAGAACGTCATAATTTCGTCTTCAGTAATAAGTATTGGTAATATGATCAAGCGGGCGATATTAAGAGATACACTCACTTTAGTTGCAACTGCAGGTGCTGCACATAATGCAATTTGGTTTGTAACAATGCTTGTACCAGGTTTACCCTTTAGGTGGAGTGTCATATCTTCCAAGTTTGATTTAGTGTTAGTATCTTCATCGGACTCATTTGAAGAATCACTTCCATATTCCTGTAATCCAATAATTGCAGCCATCGCGTACAGGCGTTAAGTGCAACGATTGTGATCAATGAAAATACTACCGTAAGCATTACTACTACTACTACGGTAATGACAATTTCAAATCATAGATGGCGCTATTATTTATTGTCAAGCGAGTCTAGTACCTTTTGAGGGGTAGGGTAGTAATGAGTGCCCTTGCAATCAACTATTTCATGACCAATTAAACATGAAATAAGGCCCGTTTATTATAACCCTAACTTAAAGAAGCATATTATATTGTTATGCATATAACTTAGATTATAATCACACTGTTATTTTCTATATCTAAATTGTATCAGGGCACCTGTCCTACTGGATCATCCCCACATTTCGATATTCACGTTGAGATTTGTTAATATGCGATACTGTACGCCATTTTGAGCTGAGAGCTTCCTTGTTTTGCTGAAAACCGATGTTATTTCGATTTTTCATCTCTGCAGCTATGACGTGAATTGACATAGAAAGCTTAAACACATACATAAGGTAATTTCATTTATTGAGAAGAAATAATATAAATGCTCTATTATGTGAAAATATTCTGGAATAACAGGAAAACCTAACCCCTCCTCTTCCTGGAGGCTGAACTCTGGAGTTGACTGAGTCTGAGTTAGGATTCACGATCATGGTGTGTCATACAACTTATGGGAATTTCTCCACAATTTATGGAACTTGTAAACGTTAGTGTGTTAGCATTAAGTTCATATGTGTTTTGTCTGTGTTACATTTTAGTTTTTAGGGTATGCCTTGCAGGAATAACAGGTGTCACCATTAACTATGATTATAAGGGGAGGGGACCTGTCAAATTACTGTCAAAAAGATATGTATGTCAAAATTGAACCAATATCAGACACCAGTTAGGGTATTTAATAGTATTTAAATCATCACTATGGCTATAATTCTATTTCCTTGTCATGAAAATTCTGTTATGGTGACAAGGTTAATAGGATCCAGGACAGTAAGGAATAACTGCACTGTACATATTAAAAAATCATCATGCATGTTTATTGACATACTTATCAAGATTTTATGTTCTAAAATAATAATGTCCTGACTATCCAAATGTGCCTTAATATGATGGAGAGAATACGCAATCTACAAGAGAACACCTATGGGGTAGTTAGAACTATATAGAACATCAAAGGAACATTTGAACACTGTGTCATCTCAAACTAGAATTACACAGCATTTTAAGTAAAGTACTTCCTTATTGAAACTGTACTTTACTTTTTAACCAACCAGGAACATGGATATTTGACCTTTTTTGTTGTCTTAAGCTATACAGCAACTGGCACTAAAGTTATAGTTATAAAAACGTTAAATATGACTTATTTGAAAAAAAAGGAAACAGAAAACTTCCTTATAAAAGCCATGTTATGTAGTCAGGAAAATTGGTTTATTCATAGTAACAAAATATTGAAATAAAAACGAAAACAAATATATTAGGATTAGTATTCATACTCTCATGTTTGAAGCTATTAGCTGGTAATTATTTCAGAACATCTTGAAAAAATCACGATACTTTTTATTTTATCTCAAGCTATTTTTATTTTTTTTCAGTGTGGTTGGAGGACATTAAAAGAAGATGCCTTTAATCAAGAGAGGGATTGAACCTGTGAACCTCAGTCGTTCCAGTGTGGCCCCAAATGTTAAAAATGAATTGGAATTTGTGACAAATAATACACTAGCAAATGTGATTCGCCAATTGAGCTCCCTAAGCAAACATGCAGAAGATATGTTTGGAGAACTGTATAGAGATACAGAAAACTTTTTTGCTAGAACTTGTAAACTTAATGATCGTGTAGAAAAATTAAAAGTTAAAGTCACACAATTGGATTCAACTGTTGAAGAAGGTAAGTTTTATTTTCTCTTTTCTTCAATTTCATTCTGAATGAGGGGCAGAAAACTTGTATTTTTAGATTTTACAAGGAAATCAAAGATTATCAACCAAACCAGAAAAGATATGTATGCATTCAAATAGTTGAAGATTTCCTTATTGATATAACAATTGTACTCATGCCACCATTTTTTGTGAATTTGTGCTTATTAAAAGCATGGGAAGACTTGGTTTTTTATTTTTCCTTATCAATAGGTAAACCTTCTGCATGATTTTTTACAAACAGCTAGTAATCATGCACCATTGTATGGTAGGTGCATAGTTTGAAATGATATTTATTGATTCTAAAGAATATATTTATCTTTCATATTGTTACAGTATCGTTGCAAGACATCAACATGAGAAAGCCATTCAAAAGCTCGGTGATAAAAGACCAGCAAGTAGTTACCATATTAACAAGGTCAAGAGCCATTGATGAAACATATAAAAGATGCCCACCTCCTCCACCTCTTGCTAAACTAGACATTTTTAGGTAAGAAAATGCATGATTGATTTGCTTTTGTTGAGCTTTAAAATTCAGAAATAGTAGAGTTGCACATATTTATTTGGGGTATATTGAAACTAGAGTCTTTTTTTATACCAAATATTCACTATGTTTGTCTGTACCTAACCACTTTCTGTTTAATAGGGAGGATGGCAAGGAGAGTATGAAATTCTATACAGACCCTACTTACTTTTTTGAACTGTGGAGACAAGAAATGGAAAAAAACACACATCATAACAAAATTAGACTGCAGAAAAGAAAAAAAGTAAGAATTTCACATGCTGAAGGATTTTTTTTAAAGAGACTCCTTGTTTTTTCAATTGTTGCAATACTGTCAATTGTTTTGTAATATTCATTGATCTATTCATGATTTCTTCGTTTATAGAAAGAGCATGGAGTTGAGAGACAACAAGTAAAGCCAAGGCAGCTTGTGTCTCAACAACAGAGGTATGAAGCACAAAAGAAAGGACAAGAGTTTAGTGAAGTGCCAGAGAAGAAAAGAAATATTACTATGGATCACATTGAAGGTGATAGGAGAGAAAGGCCAGGGAGTTTAGAAGTCAATGGCAAGATTCCATATGGACAAGATGATCAATCAATGCAACCAAATAATGACTACCAACATCCTTCAATAAATGGCAATGCAATGCGAGACAGTCAACAAGCTGTAGAACATTTTGACAACAAGTACAATAAATCTTATGTCAACAAAACTGACCATGTCAGAACACCAGTAGAGCAGAATAAAGCAAGACAAAGTGATATGAGACAGTCCCCAATTAGGACACCTACACGCCCTGCGATGGCTCCACCACAGCCACCTCCAATCAGTAAATATGATTCAAGAGAAACTCTACCACCTCCCCCACCCCCTCCCGCTGCTGTTGCCAATGCTGATGGGCCTATGTATCAATATACAAACAGGACCCCAGATTCTCCCCATAGTGAAGTCAATACCAGAAGCCAGACCCCAGCTTCGCACACTAGTAGTACCCCTGACAGTATGGACTTACCACCCCCACCCCCTCCTCCCCTAGAGCATAACACACCCAGCACTCCAGAAAATATTCTGCCTCCACCCCCAACTCCTCCTCCTCCACCAGAGCTACCACCACCCAATATTGGAGGAGGTGGAGGCCCACCACCCCCACCTCCACCACTTCCTCCTCCTGGTGTGAGCATATCTGATGCCATGAGTGTCCATAAAAGCTCAGAACAACCAGATACGGTCTCTAATGCAAGCTCTGCTACAGAGTCTTCAGGTGGATCAAAACCAGAGGAACCAGTCAGGGATGAAAGAAGTGATTTATTGTCTGCTATTAGAACAGGTTAGTTGGTTTTATTTATCCTGTTTTTCTGCAAATTATTCACGACTGAGTCATTATCTGCAAATTATTCTAAAATATTAAAAGAACCTAATTTGTATTCTGGATCTTGAACTTACTAAAAATAAGTTCAGTAAAATGATGTAAGATAAAAAGGAAGATAATCTGAAACTTCCATGAAAAAAAACACTGTTCTATATATGAAGGCAAATCAGTCATGTGAACTGATAACACATCAGGTTTTGACAGTGGTGAAATAAGTGTATTCTAGTAAATGTAATAATGCTTTTAAATGTCCTTCCAGGTTTAAATTTAAGAAAAGTGGAAGAAAAGAAAAATAAAGAAGAAAGACGCCAGACTAATGGTCAGTTGGATGTACAGTCAATTATGGAAGCTGCATTTGAAATGAGACGAAGGGCTATGGAGAGCAAAGACTCAGATTCAGAATCAGAATTGGAAGATAATAACTGGTCTGATGATGATTAAATTGTAAGATAAGCACGAGATATTCTCCAAAACAAAGAAACATATTGAAATATCAATCAAATCTTTTTACAGTGGAAGATGCATGAATTAAATTCAGGTATATAGGCTTAAACGTTAGAACTCAAAATGTGTTTTGCACATGAAACTCTTCTTTTCCATTCATACTTGAATACAGCATAAGTACTGTTGGGGGAAATTATTGAAATGACCTTTACTTTTTATTCTAACTTGTCTGGTTACAGATACGAGTCAAACTAAAAATTGTCCTGTTATTTTATCTATTGCTGCAGCTCAATCGGAATGATCATAACATTTTATACAATCATACATTATTGATTAACTTGCTAACATGTAAACCATAAAAAATATCCAAACAATTGTGCCAATGATTTTGATATCATGTAAAGTTACAACTTTTAGAAACTAAACAGGTTTATTTGTAGGTAAAGCATAAAGGATATGTTCTCTTACACACAACATAAATGTGTTAGATTATTATCACCATCACACAGATAGGGAGTATATTAATCTGAAAAATGTCATGATAGGAATAGGTATTTTTCATCATAATCCTGGAGATCCCTAATGTAGGCACCTTTATTCTTTTCTGGAAATTGGCTCTTGGATAACACAAGGCTTTTGGAACACATTCTTGACAATCTTTCCTTTTAGGTAAAATGTGATTTCATTTTGTAAAAAATATTGACATTTCTGGTTTAAAATGCATATAGATAAAAATTGATACAGGATATATATTGAAAATGAAGATTGTGTCTTTAGATTGGTTCTATATAATGTTTTCAATTTTTAGATATAAAACTACAAATTATAGTTGAAACAAATATGACATAGTTATGATATAGAAAACATCCATTGCCAATAAATCTCAGTGTGCTATTAAAATAAGTAGTTGAATACTTGATGATAATCATGCACAATATTATTTGATTTTGAATAATAAGATGTACATAAAGATGTGTATTTATGTACCTTTGAGTATCGCATACAAAATGTAAGGACGTAAGCTTGCATATGGTTTTGAAATTGATTTATTCTATTAACAATTTCAGCCTTTGTTGTAAATCTTTTATCATGCTGATAATCTTGTCTACCATGACTTTATAAGAATTTTATGTACATTGTATAATATTGTGTAGATAGAAGTCTATATATAGCCATATCTAAATTTTAGTCATGTTATCACTTATAAATATTGGCTTTCAAGTTTTATTGCCTTTAGAGTTTCCCTTAAATTCATCAGTTCCGATTATGTCAAAACAGTGCTAAGATAGATTTGATGGTGAGGATCCATTTTTGTACTGATGAACTTAAGACATTTTTTTTATTCATGTATAATTTTGTGTACAATGTTGGCAATTATGTTAATTCAAAGGGTACTGTAGTCAATGATTTAGAACAAGAAAATAAATATTTGAAATAATTAAATCTGTTTTTCTAGATAAAAGTATGCTGTACTCAAATTATTTCCAAATAAGAAAAATTGTTTTGGCATTTTGCAAGTGGGTTAACTTAAATTGTAATCAGAAGTTAAAAGATATAATTATGGGAAAGACTAATGACAAAATCAGTCAAAAATATGACACTTATTGCTAATTTGGCCCTCTATTACTTTATTTTCGTTTTCTGATTTGTATTTTCGTTTTTGTTAAAATAATCTTAAGTGCTTCCAGAGGCAATCTTTTTGAGTATGATTTTCCTTTTAATGTGGATATATGATAATCAGTCTGTATATATGATGCTGAATCGAGTGTAAATTCTTAGTCTTGGAAGCAATTGTCTATAGCATTAGGTATGAATTGATTCTTTGATTATGGTTCGTAGTTCTGTGAAAGATGAGATTGTTCATCTCTGAAAAAAATGTAAGGGGTTTGCCCTTTGTTATTCTGATCAACATTACCAAAAGTTAGCTTTGATTGAAATTGAAATTAAAGAGCTATTAATGTGATACCTTTGCAGGCTAGGAGTAGTAGTACATGTATCATGCGTTTTGTTTCAAGACAATTTTTAGATCTTGTCTGCGAATTCATTCAATCAGGATTATGTTTGTTTGTTTGTTCACGCTCTTTAAAAAATGTAATTTACTGTTCAGCATAATGATTTCTGTAATTATTATTATTATGTCCTGGCAATAAAAGTAATATTTCAAATGAATTAACTCCAGATGGTTTTGAATTTAAATGAGCTTGTACACTGCAATGTGGCGGCGTACTATTCTTCTATGGGGGGAAAAAAAAAGAAGTTTATTACTTTCAAAACAATATAGTTTATTCTCCAAACTGAAATATTTAAAGTATTATGATACTTTCACATGTTAATACATTTATGAAGATAATAAGATGTATAACCAACATGTAAGAACATGTGTACTGAACACTACAGTTGAAGACATATTTCATTCCTATCTAGCAGAAGGTAAATCAATCTACAAGAACAAATTTGGCAGACTGCACTTGTTCTATTACTTTACGGATGATGTAAAACTAGTTCAAGCTGAAATAGATAAACATACAAGTCAATTGGATGAAACCAATATTTTTTGATCCTGCCCCCTCCCCCCTTTGACATCTTTTTATTTGACATATCAGTAGAATACACATCTGTTTGAAATAGGTCTGTTTTGAAGATCTCTCAGCTGGCCAAACCCATCCATATTATCCAATTCATGTAGTATTTTCAAGGACAGCCCGGATTGTAATCTATCCCAGGTCTATCTACTTAAATGGTGATGTTCATTTTCATGCAGGGAGTCTTGCATGTACACAGAAGTATGTATTCAATAAGCACACATTAATCTACAAAAGTTATGCAAGTTCATTTTTTAACCATATCATCTACCATAACACATAATTTATTGTATATAATGTACCACATTTTATTGAGTCTGATTAATTACATACTTCAAATCTGTCAAATTGAGATAAAATCTGTTCCAACCTAAAGTAACTTCCAGAATAAATAAGTTGACAAAATCACAGCTAGTATGTGTACAAATAAGACTAAGCAACACAGATTACCCTTTCCCTGTTAGTTATCACAAAAGTGATACATTGCCTATTTTGATTAGAATTTGTAGTATAATTCGATTACCGGTTTACTTAATCACACTTCTTAAATTGACTGTTCAGCTGAAATTCATCTAGCTGTATCAACTTTCCAGCTGAATCTACTGAATAATATAAGTTTTCATAAATAGATCATCAATGCTGTACACATAGTAGATCTAATCTATCATAAATATTCTATATTCTATGTGCTTCAATAGAACCAAGCTTTAATTAATGGCGTGTTTCTTGAGCATTTTTGTAATTCATCCAGAGTTCTTTCACAAAACAACAGATTCCACAACACGGACCATACATTAAAATCAACCTAAATATAGTATGTTACGATCTAAATAATTACTAAAAAAATTAGTGCATGAAATGACAACAAAATGTATAATTTTATGTGCACTTCACACTATATTCTTCAATTCGGAGACTGTGGTAAATCTGTAAAAAAGAGAAAAGACACCTAAAGTTAGTTGTCAAAAGTGGCTTTCTACCCTTATCTAACAGTCCAACCAAATCAGTGCCTATAACAGACTTATATCCATAAATCCCACCTAGTCCAGCTTCTCATTATACTAAAATCACATTTTAATGATATATTAAAAGTCCAGAGATAAGACTATTAGACAGAATTTAAAAAAATTGCTGAGCTGGAACTTTTAAGGTAGTCATATGATTATTAGCCAGTTACAGTAAAAGCATAAATTAACTCCTGCCCAAAACAAAACCTCTAATGGAACTAAAAGCCAAAATAAAAGCTATGTAAAAAGGATGTAAACAATTGCCTTTTATACAGCTAAATTAAAAATTTCTAGCATTGCAGTTCTCATGGTAGACACATCTATGAAAGAATTATCCAGTTCAATGAGCTTATAGCCGGTGACTGTTTGCCACCTGGTGGCCTAGTTACAAGCCGCATTTTTTTGCAAATTTAACATACGAAATTGACCTATTATCGTTATGATAGACGTGTTTTAAATTTATGTTCGATCAGAATG
>JAVSBT010497853.1:0-38793 GCA_033118115.1 Pharyngocirrus eroticus
AATGGTGAGAATACAGCTATTTACACACTGGCTATTAACCAATCAAAACACCGAAATCACATCAACAATGGGATAAAACATGGTATTCAACATCCCTTTACAAAGAGAGAGATATGAGAATAATGGAGAGATTTGCATAAATCTCACATATTCAATCCCCACTTATCAGTTACTTGCAAACTTCAAATCATTCTTTAATAGCTCATATAAAAAAAAAGGGAGAAGTAAAAGAAATCCCCCAAAATTCAAGCAAGAACATTTCTAACATCAAATGATATAACATGTTATATTCAATCTCCCCGAAGTACCCGCAGCAATTAATCCATGCATGCTACATTTACAACGAGAGAGATATCAGAATAATGAAGTGATTTGCATCTCCTAAATCCAGCATTAAATCAGGATTTCAAGATTGTACAATAGCCTTCTCAAACAGTCTGTCTATTGAATCATGTACCAAGCTTGCACAGAAAAGCTCCAGATAAATTGGAACACAACGCAGTCAGCACAGGCATAAATTAACCCTTTTATAGCCCAAATTTCATAATTAGTTCCTAATAAAGCTATATCTTGGTTCATTAGTTGCTAAGTGACATGTTTTCTATGAGACATTGACGCTGATCAAGATCTAGATTCACCCGCCCTTGCTATAGAAGCAGCATTACGAGATGGTGCAATCAATCACCAATACAGCTCGTCTCCACAATCAAAATTGATGAGTTTTACAAATCTAGTTGTTCTGTTCAGGAATTCAAGGCTTTGTAGAAAGGATATTAGTTGTTCATTCATTTTTGTTAAATGTGAATGGTTTTATAGCCTTCACAAGATTTGCTATTCCACAAGTAGGCTTCGCATAAAATGTAACTTTACAGGCAGAACAAAATAAAAGAGATTCAAATTATTTTCACAAATTTGTCAAGAAACTACACAACAGCTAAAAAAATAGGAAAAAAAGAGTCTAGTGTCTCTCATGATATTGTCTACTGTTATTCCTTTTGGTTTTTTTTCAAAAGATTTTTTCCTGTTCCCTGTAAAAAAACTTTTTGCATTTAAATTTTAACAATCATTATATCTAGAAATTTTAAGTGAAATTTGTTCATTCATTTAAATTCCAACTCATTTTTTGATTTTTCCTGCCGCTAAACTTTAACAGTTCTTCACAGAGCTTAAGTAACTATCAAACTCAAAGCTTGTTTGAAGACCCCCCTTCTTTTTCAAGGATTCTTCCAATCAATACTTGTCTCCATCGGTGTATTGGAGCCTGCTGATGTTATAATCCGAGGGATAACATGCTTTTTGGGGAGGATAATAACAAAGAAGCAGCTCAATTTGTGTGAAAATACTACAAGCCGCTTACCTTTGAGGTAACAGAATTGATAAGGTTCAAAGAAGAGTGAACTTCTAGAAAATGATCAATTAGAGTGATAGGAGCCAGGGGTAGCTTACCTAAACTTTCAGGCAATTGAATGAGAAGGTTTGTGGAGAGATGAAGATCTGCAAGTGACACGCAGCCTTCAATTTCTGGAGGAATTGTTTCAATTCTGTTTTTGGACGCATCGAAAAACATTAGCTGCTTCAGTTGACCTAATTCCTAAAATGAACAAGAGAAGAGTGTCAAAACTAATCCAATAAAATATTGCTAGTTGACTAAATTGAATATTCAATTTACAAAAAGCCATGGGGCAGTGTACAACAGAGGCACAGTTTTTGTTGTGTACAGTCACAAACATGAAATTGCATTGAATAGTTTTGCCAAAAGACAAGATGCAAGATATGGGGAGAGGGTGTTTGCCACGAGACCAAACAGCATATTATGATAATGGTTAATTTTGAAGATTCTAAAGAAACAGAAAATTGGAATTCATGAATCCAAGTTCTACTTACTGAGATGTTCAAACTCAAACATTCCCAAAAAACTAGAAATAGGAATTGATCAAAGTTCTACTTACAGGGATGTTCAATATTAAACATTCTAGAAAAAGTAATTGAAAGGAAATGGAATTCATAAATCAAAGTTTTACTTACTGGAGGGAGAGCTGATATTTGATTGCAATCACACCATAATTCTAAAATAGCAACAAGGCTTCCTACTACATCAGGCTGAAATCAGAAAAAAACACAAAAATATATATTATCTGCTAGATCAAAATTTCGTTATAAATTTGAAGAAACAACAGGAAAAAATATGAAAGTTTGGGTTTTCAAAAGGTTATAAATCACAATTAACAAAAAGTTCAAAATTTTAGGGGTTGTTTTTGCTCTGGGTTGTTAGGTTTGGTTTTTATTTGGCAAATAAATGTTGGACTTTATCATTATTTTATATACGTACTGTGCATAAGGAAAGTTTTACTTTCAAATCTACTATTTTATTTATGATTGATATACTTGTTTATATGAACAGAAAGAAGTTACAAGATGAAATGAAACAAAAAGAAACATTACAATGATGACCAAGAACTGATAAATTATTTGCCTAGGTTTACCCATAAAAGTCATGGACATATTTCCAATGGGGTTCTAACAAGATAGAAAACTATAATAAAAAAGTAAGACAAAAAATACATGTTTAGTAGACAGTTGCACTAGATCTGTGTCAAATATTGACAGTGATGAAATAGAGAAATATGGGATACTGAAATTAGGATTAGAATTAAGACCCACAGCGTATGCTTGAAATACAATATCTAAGACTAATGTTAAATGGGGTAGCAAAATGATAGGTTTGATGTGTAAAAAACCTTGCTGATGAATGAGATAAGAAAAAGGTATTAATTCAAGATCGAGAATAAGAAGCTTGTTAGTGTAGGCATATGTCTTAATCAAATTTGTAATGACATAGTGGCGTTATTCGTGATTTTATAATTTAGAATAATGAAAACTATTCTAAAATAGACAGGACTTGAAACATGTAGGTTTCAAACTGCATATCTTTTTTTTTATTATTTTGTTATATCATTACTATGCATAAGGAAAATTTTGTTTTCAATTCTATTATTTTTGTTTTCAATTAGACATTTATTCAATGATCTAAACGTACGATAGTGAACTTACCAATTCTGTGAACTCGTTGTTTCCAATATCTAGTCTTTCTAATTGTGTAAGTCTTGCAATGGATTTTGGCAATGTCTTCAAATGATTCTCCCGTACTTCTAGAATTTTCAATTTATTTAGCCTGAATTCAAATGAAACCAACAGAAAAAAATCAAGCAAACATAATTTTGGGGTTTATTGTTTTACAATATTTTTACAAAGTATCAAGTGGCAATTGATTAAACATATACAATATACAAGTATGGGTGACACAGTCTTCAACATTAAAATTCAAATCTAAACACATTAAAACAACATGGAACTGATCCATGTCAAACTTCTATCTCGTAATAAAAATCTGAACTAGCTATCCCAGAAGTGGGCTGAAATATAACACTGTTATTCATTTAGGCTTCACTGGGACGCGCAAAAAAACTTCCAAGCAGACCTTAATCGATACTGATCATATTTCAAAAATAGTTTGACACACATTACAGATTGCATGCTTCAAATCTACATCAGGTTTTTTTCTTGATCCCTTTTCTGTGAAGCAAGAATTTGATATACAAGGATCAGGGTAATATTGCAAATGTTACAGTAGTTATTTTTCCCCATTTTGATCCATGGACATTTTACATGCTAAAAAAGGAGGACAACTCTTCAATGTGTTATCTCCCTTCAACTAAGGATAGCTATTCAATTTCAAAGCAGAAACGAGATCTCCCTTTTATTATGTTCCCTATGCTTTGGGATAGTTTGTTCTACTAGGTTTATTGTGAGAGCCTTCTGCTCGTAAAACTGTCCGCTGACAGATTTTGGCCATTTTCATTTCTATCCAAAGTATCAACTGACAAAAAAGTAAGTAAAGTCACACTCAAGCCATTAGACCCATAAGGCTGGTGCTTATCCCCTGTTTCTGTATCACAAGCAACTGACAGCTTTCCCACCCCCTGGACAGGATGCTAGATTTTTTCTGGTACCCATTTAACATTTCCTGAGTTAAGAAGGGTAATTGGGACAAAGTATCTTTCCCAGGTACACAGACATGGGGCAAGGCAGTGTTCAAAACCTCAACCTTTTGATCTCTAGATGCATGTTTTGTCACCGAGCCACCATGCTCCCATAACTGACAAAAAGCAACACATTCGTTCCCTTTAAAAAGTGCTCACATCTGCATAGAATGGAATTAGTTGACACACATCAAGATTCAAGGCCATTGGCATTTTCCCCTTTACTCTCATGACAATTTTTATTTTTTTTATTTTTTTACAGTCGGAGACTTGTCAATCAACAGTAATACAACTCCCCCATGGTAATAAAAGTCTCAATGAACAGTGGGAAGAATTAGCATTTAGACAAGGAGAGGGCTTAACTTGTTAGAAATGTTTGGAAAAGGTGGAAACTAGTTATTTGTAATGTTTCTAATTCATCAAATGTTTGCCTTTGTTCATAACACAAACAACGAATAACTCAGATACAGTTACTGTTTATGTTAGACTATAGTCTTCTTACCTTCCAAAACTCCCAGGCAAATAATCTAAAAATGTGTCGTTGAGGTAGAGTTCTGACAAGTTGAGCAACTGAGTAAAACCTTCAGGCAACCTACATAGGGAGACAGAAAACAAAATCAGAAATAAAAAAGGGACATAGCAAGTGAATTACAGAATATGAAGAACAAGCTAAGAACATTAAAAATCCACCCACACCATTATTTCAAGTTAATGATTGTGAAAGCCTCTGATACAGACATTGATTTATCACATGTACAAGAGAAAGTATGTATAAATGGACTTACTTTCCCAAAGGATTCACACTGGCTTCTATACTTCTTAAATATTTACAACATTTGATATTTTCTGGAAGGTCAACAATTCCTACAAAAAAAAAAAAAAGTGTACATTTTTTGAATAGACATTCTAATATAATATGTTACTTTCTCCCAAGGATTACATGTATGTTTTTGGATTCATTTACGTACAGTTCCTCTAGTACAAATCTAGTCAGACTTTGTTAATAACCATAATGGAAAAAGAGACAAAGTAATTCCAAACTACATTTGCAGTCCAGGAAGGGTTAAAAATTGATTCCACGTTATATAAAGGGCTTCTTGTATTTCACTTTCTAAACCCAAAAGTTGAAAAAGTAAAAGAGACCTAATTTGTTTCGTAGATTAAGAAATTAAAGCATATTTTCCTCAAAAAAATGAAAAAAAATCAAGATTGGACAACTTGCCAAAGTCTCCAAATCTTTAACAGAATTATTTTCAAAACGAAGAGTTAAGGTAACAAAGTCTGGCTGGTCCCCTAATTCATAAAGTCTCATCCATCATTTTCCTTTGCATTATTCAAGATCACAATTTTCATTTTAAATCCTAAAGATCTCCATGAAACCTTCCATCACTCATCAGGATCAACACCAAGCCTTTCTTGTAACTGTATAATATTAATGCCATCATGGGCAATGCCCTTACAGCAACAGAAAGGTAACATGTAAGAAAATGGGAGGGGGGGGGGGGGCTGCTTTTGTAAAAAAGATTCCTGACATGAAGGCAATTTGTGACCTTTAGCCAGGGGGAAATGTTTGACCTGCAAATAGCCCTGAAACCCCTCCCTGGTTTACCACTCAAAGGCTGTGATTAGGCACATTCTTGGAATCGATGCGAAAATATTTTTTACAACATGGATATGTGAAAGTTTTCAAATAAATTCCAAAAGTGTATCAAATTATAGCCAATATCAAAATTAAAACTGGTTTCGAATCAATTCAAAAAGTTTGTCTAACCACTGGCAAAGTTAGAGTATTTGAATATTTTGCCACAGAAAATGAATCTAACAGATACGCTGTCCTTATTTGAGGTTCTTAAAATTGTGACAGTGATAATAAGGAGTACAAGTGACAGCCGCTGCGTCTTTATTTAACCCATTACAATGAGAGAAGTATTAGTTTTGTCAGTAGAATATAAGCCTGTTGTTTCTTACAGGACATTGTAACCCGTTGTTTCAATTATCTATTTACATCCTTCAGCACATTCCAAGCCTTACAACTACCAGGACATAAATCTTCCCAATCAAATTAAGCTCAAAATATTTCTTCATTTTCAGCTCTTTTGGATGATCTGCGTCCCATTCCACTATGTTGTAAAACTTCCTTCGTTGCATACTGAAGCGTGTTCCAAGGCATCATGGGAGTCTTTTCTTTTGCTCAATTTCAATTCGAGCTTTTAAATCAAACCATTTCATTACAAGTAGTCGCTGCGGTGAATTTGTAAATGTTATAATCTTCAGGGTCTTTGGCCACGATTCCACACTATAGTGACATGTCCTCATATATCACTAGTTATAGCCAAAGCTGTAGTAGTGTTTTCTCCAGAAATATAAAACCAGTCAGAATCCTTTGTTTGGCCTCTATAAACTTACTCAAATGAAAGTCATGATAAGCTCACTTAAGGATAGAAACTTCAAGGAAAGTTTGGCAGCATCACATGTTGAATTTGATGTCCACCAGTGACTATGACAACATTTGGAGAAAATAAATTCAGCACAGAAATATAAACAATGTATTCTACTATGTGTACCTATGGAGAACATTTCATTTCCCATCATCCTTAAAAACTATTTTTCTGACAAATTATCGAGTCTGTTGTTGTAATATGTATGGTATAATCAGTTTATTTTTGTACTATTTGATTCAAAAGGTCATTATCTGGTTCTACTAGGTTCTTGAATCATAACGTGGGCTATTAAAATAGTTGGAATCTGCTCTATATTATGACCATTACAAAGAACAGCATTTGATACAGTAGTTTGTCACATCTATTTTTATTATTATCATTCACATCTTTAATATCATTAACCATGACTGTTGCAAAAAAAGAATGGTTGAATAAGAATACTTGAATTGAAGGAAAAACAATTAAAAAATTAACATTAATTTAACATCTATCAGAAAATTGCCAGACTAATAACAAGATGGCTACTGTAGGATCAAGGTCATCACTCCATGAAAAGGTTACATAAAATTCTTATTCATTTGTCAAATAAAAATGAGGGCTGATACATAATAAAAAGTCAGGCAAAGAAAGTTATGGCAAAATAATTAAGATAGGTGTGCTTTAACAGCTTAAAAGTATGGATCAAGGTCACAAAAGGTCATCAAGAGAATCTGTTTAACATGATCACTTCACAATTAGAAATTATCTTCATGGTAATCAACTGTAATTTGGAATACTCATTTGCACTTGTGACTTGACGGTGCATTTTCATCATCATAAAAACGGTCTTTTATGTCTTCACAAGTCAATAACAGAAAAAAATAGAATCTTTAGGACCATGTTATCAAGTACTTTTAAGCAACTTTGCTTTTAGGACACTTTGTCAAAGGAAGAACATTTGATTTAGAATTTTTCAACAAACCACTGACAACCAAATGCGTAGGGGGGTTTCAGAAAAGGGTTCTCAGGTGCTTGAACATAAATTACAACATTTTGTAAATCTTTCAAATTGTCTAATGTGGTAGCATTCTAAAAAATCAAAACATTATACAGATACTAGGCCTAACGGCCATGCGTTAAATAGGTCTTTAATACATGCTATAAGGCAGGCTCTCATACCATTAGACCAGAGAGCACCCTGTATGTTATGGATTTGGGACAGATTCTTGATTTAACTCTTGCCTTCTGTCAGGTCCAGTGGTGTGAAGCAAAATGAACATTGCTGCAAATAGGGATCAGGTGCCTGGTGACAATGCATGACAGAAAGACTTAGGGATAGGATTTCTCTAGCTTTAGGATTGTGACTTTTGAAATCATAAGCCGTGAAATTGCTGCAATCCCAATATTTGTGACTTTGTGTCAATCGATAGTCTAAATCCTGTGTAAACTTTATAACAATATTTTGTTCAAAAACAAGGAAGTGGAGAAGGAAAATATTATGACAAGTCTGCATCATGATTGAAAATAAAAGGACTGTTTTAGAATGTCCCTAATGTAACAGTAAGGCCCTAAGGCCATTCAAAATTGATTAGTTAGTCCATGGATGCAATTTTTTATTCATAATTTAGCTTTTATCATTTATGTCAAAATCCATTAAAAACTTTGTAGGCTTGTAAAAATATAGATTTTCTGTAAGAAAGAGAGAACTATGAAGAGGTTATTTGTACAATATACAATATTTATGCATACTCCATGTAAATCAAAATACCTTGCTCCTTTTTGTCAGCATGGTGTAAAAGGCCAAGTGAAGTCTAATTGACGTTGAGATTTAAAAAAACCAAAAAAACTAAAACTCAACTGACCAACATAATTCATTATTCAAAAAAATCCATTGACCAACTTATCAATTTAGAATGGCCTCATACCATTTTTGAAATCAATGGAAGAATTTCTGGGGATAATGTTCCACACAAATCCTCAAGTCGGTGCTCTGGAGCCAAAGTCCTTTTGAATCTGACAATTACTAAAACATTTTTTTATCCCATCCAGTGAAATCCAATCTGATAGTCCTTGTCTCATGCCTCTGCTTAGCACTGATGCTATTTACTCTTGATCTTAAAGTGATTTCTTGCAATAGGCACTTTGGCTTGTCTTCCATTGCATCAGCCTTAAACTGTGTGTACATATTGCGACCTTGAAACCACAGCGGGGTGAAAGTGACACCCTTGAATTCACTCTCATTTTAGTGATGGATTGGAGTTTGATTGACAGTCCTTTTCTGCCTAAACACAACTATTTGCAGACAATAAATCAATTACTTCTACCCCGATAGAGGTCTGTGACACTAGATGACATCATTGTATCAAAGGACTAGAAATCTTGGCACTAAGGTACACCCATGTCCTTATCTTCACCATGGAACATAAAACACACACAAATTAACAAACTACACCAAAATCAAGTACTAATTACTTAATGCAGTGCTTAACGAACACTTCCTATGTCTTGAATTATACATTATGTACCCACAAAGCACTTAAGTTCATGGCACTTTGTGATAATCTTTATTTTTAAATCTGAACTCAATGCTGTCAGGATGTACTTTCAATGCTTCTATTTGTGCACAAGGGATATACCAAGTCAACATGATGATGGTTTTATTCTTTTTCCTAAGCAAAATTAAACCTAATTTTGTTTCTGGTTTCTGACAAACTCTTTCACATAATCTGCAGTGCTCTTATGCCAGACATGATGAATTATTTTTTGCAAATTCTAATTTTTCTCAAAACGCAATCTAAACAGGTTTGTTTCACATTAAAAAAAAATCAAAATCAAGCCAACTTTTTTTTTCTAAGATTTCATCAGAAATGCATCTATTGTTTTGATAGTCCTAATCCACCCCTCTCTGCTTTCCAAGGTCGTCAGTCCAGGGTCTACAATCCCTTTAATCAAGACTAATATACTTCCGAGTTACTCCTAGAAAATGTAATTTCATTTCCTTGTGTGTCTCAATACAGAATACAGATTTCTTTTCATGTTTTATTTGTTGCATCTTCCTTTCCTTGGCTATGACTTGGAGTTTGAAATGTTTCATCAGAGAAGCAGCAATTTTAAATGAAATTGTCAGTCAGATTCAAGCTTTAAAACCTTTCCCCTCTACCCTTTGCTCTGTCTCCCTCTCCCTTGATGGATTAGGGATCTGTATGGACCAATCTATGCATAGAAATTATAGGCATTCTGTTTGGTATTTTTTGGACTAAAAGGAAAGATTTATAACATTTCCTTTTGAGAATGCTTAAAGTTTTTGGATTTTTTAAATTGTCACATCAAGACCTATTATCTAAATCATCTAAAAATATGTAATATTTTTAGCACTGGGAATAAGTGCTTAAAATCCAAATATGCTAATAGATCCTTAAGTTCATATTCAATTGCTTATTGCAAGCCTATTGTACTGTAAACCTACCACAGACCAATAATGCAAAAAACTGCACTTAAAGATGAAATTGGTGGCAAATAAAGGTCATTTCATGAAACATGACCACTTATACACTAGGCAATTCAAGTACCCTGACCTTGACTTTGGTTCCTTTTTTACATAACTTAATGTCTTTTCATTGCTGACAGCCTTACAACCAAGGTCATTTC
This sequence comes from Pharyngocirrus eroticus, assembly GCA_033118115.1. Taxonomy (NCBI): domain Eukaryota; kingdom Metazoa; phylum Annelida; class Polychaeta; family Saccocirridae; genus Pharyngocirrus; species Pharyngocirrus eroticus. The sequence continues at coordinate 10,109 of JAVSBT010497853.1, forward strand.
ATGAAACAATGCCACTTATGCACTTGGCAATTTGATGAAGCACCCTGACCTTGACTTTTCATTCAGTTTTAAGTTTGGGTTCCTTTTCTACATGATTTTAATATCCTTCCTTTTCCAGACAGCCTCCTCTGTGTCTACGCCATTTCCTTAATTCCTTGGAGTCTTTCTGGGTTCATCTTCATTTAGATCATGTCATATAAGACGATTTTTTCTGCATTCATATCTCACAAAATATGGATGGAATCCTCTATCATGAATAGAGAATTCTCTCCAGAGATGATTTTTTTATAGAACTAAGACTGTGATACACATCACAGGATGATGGCCTCTTTATATTCTTGAGAGATAAAAAAAAAAACGGGAAGCAAAGCGCTCTTTTTTTTATTGTTAATTCCCTCAAGTTTTTAAGCTTGTGGTAAAGCACCTCATTTTCTCGAAAGGAAATGCATAAGTTGAAACAATAAAAAAGGAATGACAAATACAACTATGGAGAAATATCATGATATATGCTATCTTCCCCATGACATGCAATGAAATGGTAATGTGAATCATAGTGTCACTGTCGGATCCTCTCAGGCCTACATGGAAACAAATCAGTCCCAACAATTCATTCCAAAATATGATTCCCTGCATATTCCTGGGGTCATTTCTCAATTTTAGTCATGTTAATATATTATAGTTCCCCGAACTATTGAACAAAATTCTTCTTACAAATGAAGTTATTGGTTCCAAGACCCATATTTGTACAATATTTTTTCAACATTCAAACTTTTGTACAGGGGTCTATTCACTTTTTTTTCTCAGAGGGACCTCCAAATGACTTAAATCTCAACATTTCTAAGGGTCCAAACCCTATCCTTTATAATGGAGCAAAAACGGCCGGTCCCTCGGTCCCTCAAGTAAATCGAACTCTGGTTGTATTTAGAAATTACCTTTACAAATACACAGTTCCAATGTTGTTGAAATTCTGCAAAAAATATCCTCTTATTCCTTTTTATAGTTTACAGTTTTGTAACTACTTGTTTTCTACTTACCATTTTTACTAATGTCAATTTCTTCCAAATTGACTAAACTTGAAATGGCAGGTGGAATGTAGGTCAACTCATTGTCGGACAAATTCAGCTTCCGTAATCCATGGCAGTAAAACAATTCCTGACAAAGAAACAAGAACATCAGGTCATTATTTCAGAGAATATCTTATACAACAAACAATACAGGAGAAAAAAATGTTGTTTGGTGTCATTTGTTAAGTGTGAATGCAATGTGTTTTTTAATGTAGATAAGCAAGGGTAAACATAAGGGCATGTCTACAGGTCCGGATCCCCCAGATATTCACAGCAGACCATTAGATTCCGACTGTTCTGGTCCATATGGAATAGTGGATTTTTTCTCCTACTGTCCCAGGTTTGAAGTAGTGTCCATAGTGGAGATAGGCTAGGACAGTGGATTCAAAATACAGGACCGTGGATTTTGAAAGCAGACCTTTAAAAAAACCACCATCAGGTCCGCCTTGGACAGTGCAATATAAGTTATTACAACCCTTAAGTTGACCCCTGATAAAACTTGGCTTTTTCACATTTTTGTCACAAATATAAAACTCCAGCATTCTGGATGGCCATGTCTATGGAAATAAAGTTACAGTTAAGACCATGGATCCATAGGCTTTGTCCAAGGACATTACACCCAAGGCTCTCCATATTGATCAGGAGGTGCCATAATAACCATCATATTAATACATTAATTACTCATCAATATCTGACATCAAAGGGAAATCCCCTCATAAATCAATTAAGACAAATCTGTCAGTCTGTTCAGAATTCACAGCACTGAGATTGGATCTGTTATAACATGGATCATCTAAAGCCTTCAAATAAATGACAAATCTTCTCATCTTTTTTTTTTTCCTTCAGAATTCTCTTACAGTCAATGAATTAGGATCTTTGTACAGCAAGAAGGGTGTCTGATTCACTGTCTTTACACTGTGTAATGGTATATCTTTAAGGGAAGGGATACACCCTTTAGGTTCAATGACTATAATCATCAAGGTAACATCACACATTGATGAGAATAATCATACATTTTGGGGGTGTCCATGTTAGCAATCCATTTAGAACTAATTGGCTACCGGACTGGATAGCATGTTTATTAAGAATTGGCTAATTTCTAACGGACTGTATAATACTTTAATGGCTTTAAACAGTCTGGTCCATCTGTCCGGTGCCTAAATCGATCCCTGCATATATGCTTCTAGATAAAAGGCATTCTTCCACCACAGACTTAGAATTGAATCTTTGAATTCCTATGAAGGCTTACCAATAAATAAGTAAATAAATAAACAAAAGTTACACTCCTGAGAAGACGTCTTTGTAAACATTTTGATTGTTTTATAGAGTCTTTGACAATTCAAAATGACATCTCTCTTAAGTCATTCTCTGCGGAGTCACCTTGAGAGAGGGAAACAAGGTGATAAATTGTAAATAATCATAGATTTCTGCCAAATGTTCAATAAAGATTTCAGTCAGTATGTGATGGATTTAATTAACTCTTTCTGAACCTTCTCAGCTTGTTGTGGGTGATATGTATGAAGTACTGTGATATAGTACCGCCTGGGATGACCCATGGGGTGCAATAAATCCATTCTTTATCTGGGACCAATGACACTAATTGTGATTTTTTTTTCCACAGGACCGAGCTATTTAGGCTAAGCTGTTCTTCTACTTGTGTCTCTCTTTGATGGCGTTGTTTAATCATCATTGTCAGGGTGTTGTAGCTTGTGCTGGGGATGTCCTTATCCATAAACACGCCATGTTAAGCTCTTATATTTCCATAAAAGGGGGAAAAGGTTATATATTTAGTGGTCAATCTTAAGATATATAGGTCCGCCTTTGTCTTCGCGTAAAGCATTGACTCATTATTCTAGAGCGTGCCATACAAAATGTCAATCAAGAATAAGGGATTATGGCATTAGTGTATCCATTAGTGTATCTTTACCATCAAATTCTGTGTCATTAATAGCTAATAGAAGATGCATATTCTCAAAGTCATTGGAATTGTTATATGCTGTCTAATATAGGGTTAAAATACATGGCAAAATATACTTGAAGAAATGTAGAAAAATTGATGTTTGGCATCAAAATCAATAATGAAAAGGTACAATATAATTTGGAAGATTCATTGGTACTTTTTTGGGAGTTTAACCACAAAAAGATGGATCAAAATAGACACACATATCACAGGTTGAGATAGATAAAAAAACATGCATTAGATGCTACAGTTTCTCCATCTCAAACCCTTATGCTCCAGCAAATATTAACCTACGGAACTCCAAGCTGTTCTCTACCTTAATTGAATTACAAAGTGTCACACGTTTCAATAATCCTTACCTTTGGTAAGTCCTTAATTGGAAGTATTTAATGCTTACTTACCCTTGGTAAATCCTTAATTTGATTAGCATCGACAAAGAGTTCTTCCAAGGTCCTTTCAAAATTGAAGACTTCTGCAGGGACATGTTCCAGACTGGAATGCCGGTAATCCAGGACTGTGACATCCTCTTCTGGTTGTCTCAGACATGGACACTTGGCAAACAGACTCTCCATGGTCAGGACTAAAAGACAACGAGATACAAAATATAATTAGGCCAAAACATTAAACACTTTTAAAAAACTTCTAAAGACCATTTTAATGCTTAATTTTCAGAGTGGTCATATATTTATATAGTTACATTACAGGATGAACGCAATTGTAAAGCTTCTTTGAGCATACTCATATGCATGAAAAAGGTGCTTCTTTAATGTTATAATAAAAAAATTGCTACAGTATGAGTGGGAGTACCTCAGCTGGATGGCGGTTGAAACAATATCCGATTTAGAATATGAAATTAACAAGCATGATATCACTTCTTCAGCTAATGACTCTGGATCATGGATACTAAGGAAAAAACTTCACCTTACAACCAAATGAAAACCATGAATGAGCCATTATAGGCAGAAGTAGATTATTCAATTATAAGCGTACCTACATGAAAACTGGATTTAGATTTAGAGTTGTACAAAGCTCTGGGATTTTTTTGTTAGTTGAACAAAAGTGATAAACTTTTGCTTACAAGATAATATTTCAAATTTATGAGGTTCCCAACTTAAACAAAAAACACACACCAAAACACTAAAATTTCCAACTAAATTCCAAAAGATCTTTCCAATTAACTCCCATTCGACAAGCCTATGTCTCTCTTTGATTACAAGTTCTGCAAGGTTATTACAACTCATCCCTTATCTCATAACACCAGACACCACTAACCTTCCATATTTGGTCTGAACATGAGTATTCCAAACACAATTCGATTCCGATTTTCTAGGATCACTTTTTATTGAGGTGGCAGGTATTACAAGACCAAATCCTGGAGATCATTTTCTGTAGAGATCCTTAGAGAGTGCCTTAAACATGGGAGTAAATGTGTTACTGATCTCCTAAAATCTTATATCCTAAAAGAGTTTTAGTTGACAACAGACTAGCTATCAATCCTATCATATGGTAAACACATTGACGTTAAGATATTCACAAAAACGACAAGGACACTTTCTTCTTTCATTTCCACTCCAAAAATGCAATTTGATAAAGGAAGTCTTCTTCTTTTCCCCATTCTATTTGCAGACATTGTATCGAGAGAACATTCCAAATTGTGTCTTGTGTCCCCAATAGTCTTGCAGTAAAAGAAACATGAAATCAAATTCCTGCAGCAAAAAACTCATTTGGTTTTTATAATGGTATTGCCTTGCTATGCTGCAGCCATACACTGTGTATGTACAGTTTGCCACAAAAGGCTTTCAGTCCACAAAAAAAAAAAAAGGCCTTCAGGCTGTTGAAAGCATCCACTAAAGTCTTGGAATACTTTTAACACCGGAGACCTTTCAAGTTTACAAAATTATTCACAAAAAGAATGACTTCTAGACATCTTTCCCATCCAACTGTCCATTTTTTAAGCCAATGAAAACCAAAACTGCAATAGAGTTGTCTATCATTGGCTATTTACACAGTAAAACCAATGGGATAGAAGCTGTCAAAGTGGCTTCAAAGCCTTTTTCTTAAAATCTTTTTTGCTCAGACACCGTAATCCAATCATATGCTATAATCAATTTTACAGAGACGTGAAAACACATCTTGATGTGAATCCACCAAAAAACTAAATATTAGAAAATGGCATCACTAATAGTCAAAGCTAACATACTTCAGGCTAAGTTTAAAAGCATAGGACATTACTCCCATCCAATGACATAGTGCAGGTTTTAGCTAAGGCCATTCCAAATTGATATTTGGTCAAAGGATGCGACTGACCCTTTTTTTTTGTAAATCATAATTTAATTTTTGTCATATATAGGCAACAAATACTTGCAAAGAAAGAACAATTAAGAAATTATTTGAACAATCTATGATATTCTTGCATATCCAGTGAAATACAGAGCACCAGCTTTTCTACGTAAAAGGCCAAGTGATGTCTAATTTCCGTAGAAATAAAAGGAAAAAATAATCGAATGACCAACCCAATTTTTTATACCACATATCCATCAACCAACTAATCAATTTGGAATGGCCTAAGTCTCATTTTCAACACCAGGATGACTTTAACCAAATTGATTTCCTAAACCATTTCAACCTGACATCTTGCCATTAGCCAATGTGTTCTTTACACAGTATTATTTGAACACACAGCATCTAAATTTCATTGCTCTTTTTTTTGCTGGGAAGGTTAAAAGATTTATTTTTTTTCCACTGAAGGTTTAACAATCTTTCAAGAGATCTGTTGAAAAAATTCTTAAAAGGGGAGTCCATTCATCATGGCATAGACTTGTATGAAACATGTAAAGCCCTTCTGTGAATAAGCAATGGTAAGCCCACTCACAGTTGTAATCAGAAAAAGGGAAAGCCATTCACAATCCTAGCTATTGCATGCTCGGTTGACTGTTTTCTTTTACAACTTTCGAAATCCATTTCATCACCAATAACATCAAGCAGATATCCAAGCCAATCTCAAGACATAAAGCGTTACTTTATCCTCAAAATTAAAGAAAACACTGACATAACATTCTAGACAGGGACTGGTTTTAAAATACAGTATTTCATGAACAAAACTCTATCTGATTTGATGATTAAAAAGATATGGGTACCATCTTGCTTGCAGTTGCAGTAAGAAAAAATTTCTCCTGATAAATGATGCAAAGCAGTGGAATTTTCCTTTCAATTTTTTTCCTTAAAGTTAAAAGTCTAATGGCTCCAGTGTCTTTTTAAAAACACTAGAGAGTCAACTTTAGCAAGTCTTCCATGATTAAATCCCCATAATAGTTTAGCCTTTTCTCATTGTTCCTGGTAAAATTGTATAAAATTGATCTATTCTAATCTCAGCCCCCAACACTCTTCCATCCCGCTATGGTTTATGTGACAGATACGTCACTTTCTTTGGCACCAATCATTTACCAGTAAAACGTATCACTCCATCCTACTCACTCAAATTGAAATAATAACAAAAAAAAGGGAATAAAACTTTGCCCTAAAGGATGATAAAGGAGGACTGTTGCCCAATGCTGTATTTTACTTTGTGGAAAAAAAATCACATGAATATCGTTCGGATCGCTTCTGAATTTATGAATACATTTTGACAAAACTGGAAAAAAATACCAGTAATTGCATACATAATCCAAGAAATGTACCTAAATCAAAAATAACCCATGGGTTTATTAAAAAAAACACACTAGCAACTGCATGTACATAATCCTAGAATATGTGCCTACAGCAAAAATAAACCTTGGATTTATTCATGATTACATCTCACCCAAAGGATCCAAAAGAATATTATAGAAATTAAAAAATTTAATGTCTAAGATCTCTACCAAAAGATACAAGAAACAGTTTTTTAAAATATAAGACAATTAAAAGCAATGCTCACACCAAGAGGTCTGTAGAAAATCATTTTGCCCTAATTAGACACAAATACACACAAATGCCTAATGAGTAATGAATATTTAATCATCATTTAACACAAGCTTTTGCTTGAAAATGTATTTCTTAGCAGGCATACATGTATATTTACCAAATTCTAGAAAAAGTGGAAATGCTGCAAGACTACATTTCATTGTAAATCTCTAGCAAGTGTCAGTGGTTGTGTTAAATTCTCAGTGATAGCGTAACTGTAGCTTTTTTTTACACCACATCTTTCCATCAAAGTGTCCGTGATTTGTTTTATGGACTGAAAAACACAAGAGGCTACTTAACTTAATGCTGATTGGAAGCCAGTCATTTGTGGACGGCAGCGAAGCTTTGGGGCAATTAATGACAACTGGTCATTAGATATAAGAGTCAGTACGAGAGAAAAAAAAGAAAAAAAGAGAAAATTATGAACTTCTGATTATCAGACTCTATTTTTCTGTAAAATTATCATTCCTAAAGCATACAGTCAATGTAGCCTTTGGCTGTCTTGAGTTAGGTCACAGGCCATAGACCATTGCATCACCTAGTCCAGCAGTTTCCAGATCCCCTTATTCCTTTCCTGCATTCAGGAAACAATATTTTCCCACTGTTTTAAAGCTTTTTAAGACAATTGCTGCAAGCCATTAGTACCAATGCAAGTACAAGTTACAGATGTGAAAGAAGCAAATCTTCTCAGTCTAACTTCTAACATCCTCCATGCTTCAGTTGTAATAATGTGGCTTTGTAAAGTTTTCAAAAAGATAATATGATTTCATGGAGAGTGCATGGATTGGCCGTTCTATTCTACTTCTCTGTAATACACACAGTGCAGAAAGGACAATCCACACAACCAAAAGATCTTTACGGTGTATAGATTTTTATTCTTTGCTTGATTGACGGCAATCTTACAACATGAATGAATGAATGAATGAATGAATGAATGAATGAATGAATGAATGAATGAATGAATGAATGAATGAATTTCACCTACAAATCTGGGAACAATATTGAATTATGCCTATACAGTAAGTGGACAACAGCTTTTTTTCAGATCAGACATGGCTAAAATTGGCTTGTTTTTACTAAACTTTTAGCAGGAACTATAAAAAAGATCAATTCTTGATACACCTATAATATCCCTATATTACTAACTTCGAGGAGTATGTATCTGCTGACAGCATTCACTGCAGGAAGTAACCATCTAGATCTTCAGGAGATTGACGGAATGGGCCAGTTAATAGAAAATATAAATTCAGTTGAGATTGGGGGTAATGGAACAGGTGTTACAAAAGATTCCAGTCCTTTTTATGAGACCCATAAAAACGTGATAGATCAAAGAAATACAACATGACAGGAATTTTGATCAGGTTTTCTTTTACAAAAAGCCACTCTGACCCATACAAAAACCTGGCAATACCATGACACATATCTTTACAGACCCAAATAATTCCAAAAGTCAATATGTTTTTTTTGTAATTATACAAACCATTTGATTTCAAAGAAGCCTAATGTATCTTGGGATTGCTTCAAAGCTATTTCGTTTTGAAATCTTTAGTCATGCTCTAAGAAAAAAGATCTTCTGTTCAGTGGATAAGACATTGTAAGAACTGACTGCATTTTAGTGAATACCAATGGTACAAAAGAAAAACCTTCAAATCTAAGGGAGTCTTATTGCCTTTTTTTCTTATTGTCTGCAGCTTAAAGAGAAGGGACTCTAGCTACTGACCCTTTCCTATCACTTTGTACCACCCTTACCCCTCCATCTTAACCTGCAGTCCTCTCAAAGGCATAAATGCAGCACCTCATAAAATTCAGCTTTGTATTTCGTCCTTTTATGCCACCCTCACTCCCCCATCTTAACCTGCAGTCCTCTCAAAGGCGTAGTGTAGCACCTCATAAAATTCAGCTTTGTATTCTGTCCCAACAATCAAGAGACCTACTTGAGACATGATAAGTCATTGGTACAATTGGCAATGATTGGCCTGTCCCAATCAAGATCCGTCCCCAAAGCCCCCTGGGCCTGTACATTTCTCAAGACGTCTATTTACCGGAACATAGTTGGCTTGAAGAGTGACAGGCATACTGAGAATCAGAAGCACGTTTTAGTTTTATTAATTACATTCAAAATGACAAAGCACTGGTCTCTTGGGGGACATGGCATAAACTCAATAGAACAGCTAGCCGCCTTCTTGGAATTTTCCAACTTGATCCATACAATCTCAATGCCTTTTGATTGTGATAGGTTTTGCAAGGACATTTCTTCAACCCATTCCTTAAGAACATAAAAACTTGCCATAATCTCCAGCCAACAAGACATCATGAATTATGACAGAGTCATCCCTAGATTATAGCCACAAATTACCCAGACAATACCTACACAATGGTAACATATTGCAGTGTTAGGGTAAACAATGCCTCAACCAACAATAAATCCACTGGCTCATAGAACTTTGCTTAAGCTGACAAGAACCATTCAAGATTTCTGACAAGAATGTTGCTTACAATGTCCTAAAGTCCTTATGGATAGCTTTTTCATCTTTGTACAAAAAGTTCATCAAGATCTCAGGCTGTTCTTAGGGATTTGTCAACCTGTTAAACCTGCAAAATATATCTCTTTTTTATGTCTTTTGGGGCAATTTTTGAAGGTCATTTCTGTATATTTAATGAAAAGTTACTTTCTTTAGAAACAAGTAGGGTCTTAGGATAACATGGGATTTTTGAAGGTCTAATCTGCATAATTAAAAAATGGTTCATTGTAATCTTTGTATTACATGTAGAAGTAGGGATTTTTAAGTTAAGACCCCTTCATAAAAACATTCTAACCTTAAGTTTCTCTTTGACATTTTCAAATTTCGATATTTAGACCTGTTTATTCCCCAAGCATTCCACCCTTCTGACACACAATCACTATGATAAATCCAGCATTATGAATAGCTAAAGCTTTTATTCATTCCTCAAAACCCTATGGATTTCAGTCTCTATGTTCTTCTATCCCAGTCCATACCAATCCAGAAAGGAATCAACAAGCAGCTGCTTCAATTCTTATTTTGGACTTTTCCATCTCTGATCTTTTGATAGTGACAATACAATAGCATTGGACTTTGACAAATAATGATGGAGTGAAGAAATACCCCAAGCCATGTGTAATGTCTATATCCAAACCATTCCCAACTAACTGTTGCTTATAAAATGGTAAGGCTCGCATCATACATGTAAATTGCAGTATCATACAACAGATCTTGTATAGTTTATTTGAGTTGAACACCATAAAACAAATTGGAGTACTATACTTTCATGAATACCATATTAAGGCCAGATTTTTTCAATTTATTGTTTCATCAATATTACTTACTATATTTTAATTATTAGTACTAATAGTAGTATCTTTAAATTCTACATAACTCTCTTAAACAATATATATTCTCATTCAATCATGTGGGTTTTTTTCTTTAAAAAACCCATCAAATCTCAAAAATTCAAAGCCAACAAGTCATGTCATTATCTAGATTGATTACTGATACTCAATTTTGAAGGAATTGTCTGCTACATACTTTTCTTTAGTGAATCGATAGGATTGGGGATATTTTTACAAATTCTATCTGCAGTTGTTGAGCACATCCACACTACTTGTTACCCTTACTTTCATAAAGCAAATGAATGCTATTCAGTGTAGTATTCACCATCAAACATGGCTTGCAACATCAATGACTCCCAAGCCAATAATGCTAGTTTTTCTTCATGTCTTGCAATTTGACCAAAATTGAACTACTTTGATTGGATTTCCTTTAAGGTGCCTTTTTTATGCTCTTTTTTTCTCTGGATTCCACATTCATTATCCAGGAGTACATTTTTCATTTCACAAAAAAACACCATCCAGAACATTATTCTTATAGAATTCAAGAGGCATTCTTGGACATGAATTCCAATCTGAATGAAACCCAAGACAAAGCAATGACACAAAAAATTATATTTGGCAACAGTGACACGCACAGAAGAGTTTACAAGGGATTAAAATTTCATTTATTGGACAAACACAAAAATAAAAATCGATATCTACACCTGTCTTTCAACCTGAAATAAGTGTTTTTGTCATCCACATATCATATTTACACATCAAACACAACATAAAAGACATTTGAGCCTATTTGCTTATTTCATTGGTATGCATATTCTACAATGGGACAAACACAAACGAAACTACACTTGCTACAGAAAGAGCAACAACGTTTTAATGTAACTTTTATATTCTACTTTACCATTCTGTGTAAATGACAATGAAAACATGTAGACATTTTACAACATTTTATTTTATTTTTATCTTAAATCCACATTTTGTCCATAGCCTTACATGTGTAGCCCCAAGCCATAATCAAGAGTAACATAACTTATAAAGCAGTATCTGAATATCATGAAACACTCATTTCCCCACAGCCTGTATCTGACATGACCAAAGTGACAAGGCACTCATATCCATAGCTAGAATCCAGAATTACTAATAGGGCAATAAGGACTATGGTCATAATCATAAAACATTAGGACATTTTTCTTTATTAAGTCCGTACTACACTGGGTTCCCTGTCAAATATTTCTTCTCGCTTATCAACAGAATCTGGCCTATTAAAACTGTTCTGGATTGGCATGTCCCAAACAACATGCATTTTCATTGCAAGACCCGAGGAATGGTTTAAAAAATATCAACCCCTTGACAGGGTACAAATTAATACTCTAAATCATATATATACCAAAAAATCCAATTATGTTACAAGTGCAATGTAATGAAAACCCTTCAAATACCACCTACATGTACAAACCATTACAAAAAAATCCATCAATTTCCCTTGGAACAAATGCCTAAACATGATTCCTGATAACATAATAACATGCCTATTTAATTGTCATTGGTCATACATCACTTGTCAAGAAGTAGCTATTAACATGGGGGGTAGTCTTCATTGATTTGTGCAACCTTTGACCTCCATCAGTGTGCTGGGGTAGTACTTATTCAACTGTTCTAGATCCGACTCCTGCTATTGAATATATTAGGCCCCCATGAAAAATTGGAATTTATTTTTGGCATCAATTGCTTATGGCATCCTACTTGAACCAATCTTCCTATAGCAAAACAATCAAAAAAGATTGCCAAGGTCAAGGCTTCTTTTACATTAGGGGATGATACTGTAAGATGAATGGTAAGCATTAAAACAATCAGTGATAAAATAAATTGAAAAATAAATTGAAAAATCTGGGGCAACAATCAGAAATGGACGAAAATATGAAAAATATGCTTTGAAAATCCAAAGTAATATGTCTTAATTCATATCATATCATGTCAAAGGGACACTTTTACATAAAAAGTGACTTTCTGGCACTTTGGCAGCTTTGAAAGTTGTTGCTTCCGAAATGGTTATTGAATATCTCCCGCCATGGGATTATATGGGATCAGAAATTTGCATAACATGGATGAAACAGCTTATCAAGAAAGAAGAAAAACTACTTATTATTTTCATAATAATTCATGACAAAGAGTGAATGGACATTTATTACAGTTGACCTTTTGGTGAATTTGAATATCTCGAATGACCTTAATCCCAGGCTTTTGTTGCTTGGTCAAAAAAGTTCTAAAGAAATCAACATTCAATTGTGGAATGATTATCTGGCTTTTTTAAGCAGTGAATGACTTTATTTCCTTCACTCTTTCAGCTAAAGCCATTTGGCAAATGGTCACTCGCAAATAATGAAAAGAAAGGCCTGGAATAGCTAACAGGACTTTGTAGTAGAACAGGAAATATCACCCACTATTATTACAGTTAAAAGACTGACATAGTAGGTATACAGAGTAGGAGACAAAGAACATTGGAGACAAACTATTCCAAGGGTCAACATAAGAAATATTTTTGCACTGTCCGTGATGGGTATGTAGTAAACATTGCTACGGGTCTGCATTCAACTGTTCTGTATTTTGAATCCACAGTCCAATCATATCGCTGGGACGGGTATGGATCCCAAAGAGTTAGAATCTAGGGGTTAGCCTTGATAAACTGTAGGGTCACAGACCAACACTGGCAACAGGCATGCCCTTATGTTGACCCCTGTCGTAGTCCTTATTTGAGTCCCCAACACTACCGCATTAATAAGAGCAATCAAATACAAAATATTTCTGAATCAAAACCAACAATTCATGTAACACGATAAAATGGTTTTCTATAGTGTTATGGCTTCAATAATCTAGGGAGAGTACTAAAGGTTACAAGCTAGTCAGCTAATAGGAGTTATTTTTATTTGTATGTCTGCTATTAATCTTTTGACACTTTTCCAAGCCATAACAAGTACTTGACATATTTGTGGGAGATTATCTGTCAAAATTATTAAGCATAAGTATAAAGAAAGTACCACTTTTCAAAAGGCTTAAAAGGAAATTCTAGTTTAGGGACATTTCAACAGCCTTTTAAGGAATATAAATATGGAAAATGGCATTGCTTCAGATTAATTAGATGGAGGAATTTTAAACCTGCCTCAGATCTGCAGCAACTGAGGATTAAACAGTTAACATCTGCTTCAAATCTACTAGTTTTTGAGGAATTCTCCTTTTTTTCCCTTTCCAGCATATGCACAGATAAATTCTTACGGGAAAGGCTGTGGTGAGACACACCTTCTCAAGTCAAATTAAACCTTTTTCTTCCTCAAATAAAAAGTGTGTCTGGAAGCAAATTCAAACCATTAAATAGCTCATTTTAATCCAGAGTGGTTTGGAAAAAAATGGTTTAAATTGATTCAATTAGATTTCAAAAGGTCTGTCTATCCACAGCCTTTGCCAAAAGCTGACTTGTACATAATAAACAGACAAATATCTAAACAAATTCTGCAGGTGTAAAATTAACCTGTTGTATTTGATCACAGGACACCTGATATATATATAGCAATTAGATGCAGCATGGAGATCTGAAAGTACTTTGGTCTCAAGAGTGTTGTTTAATTAAAATGGTAATAGTCTGTCCCATTAGGGAATGCTTCACAAATTAGCCTTCAATTAGCCATGCAACAAGTCAAATCAATATAACCATATCATCAATAGATCCAAAATAAGCTACAATTTATGAAAAATACTAAATGTGTCATGTTATATTACACATAATGGCTGTGGTGTCAGAGACACACCTTTTCAAATCGATTTAAACCCTTTTCTTCTCAAATAAACATTGTGTGTGGAAGCAAATTCAAACCAACCAAATAAATAAGTCATTTCAATCCAGAGTGGTCTGAAGAAAGGGGTTTAAATCTATTTCAAATCAATTCGAAAAAGGTGTGTCTATAAACCACAGCCAATATATGTTAATGTTTTCCATAGTCACTTTATGCAATGTGTAGAACAATTCCATTAAATGTCCTCAAGTAGCTGATAGTCAAGACTCTAATTTTATTCCTGCCATTCACCTGAAAACATGTAATTAGTGATCATAAATGAATGCTCAAAAGCTTATATCTCCTAGCACATTTACAATAAAAGATCTTAATTATGTATGAATACATAGTTGTGATTGATAAAAGGCCCTTGAAACCTCAGAGTAGTGGTTGATGATCACAGAAGTGCTTGGCCAAAATTGTTCTGTACACAGAAAATGTGTCACCCACACTCCTGTTAGATAACAGACACAATTTCTAGTATCAGAAGTGGCACTGGTAGTACATTTCGTTTTAAACAAATTGTAAATCTCAAGGAATGTTTCCCTCTTTGGCTTCCCTACAAATCTTCATATTTCATTTTTTAACATTCCCTTGATGACAAAACAAGCACCATAAACATCAGTGATATTGCCAATTGTACCAGTTTTCTCCTCATTGGTTCCCAACCCATTTTTATCCCCATGGCTGCTATAACGGTCTGTCAGCCCATAAAAAGGCGCCAAGTAAACGTACTAAGCCATCGACATGACTGGATTAGTACTTGTACAAGAAACTGTACTCTTTCAAGTAAGAAGCGTTTCATCAAGTTTTTGTTGCAACATCTTGGGATTAAGGTTTCTATAATCTGTCGCAAGTATGTAAGAGTGTCTTGATCTGCCATCTAAATATCAATGATTTTGTCTTCTCAACAAGAAATACTTGCCTACCAAGCGAGTAAAATCATGTGAAAATACATTGCTATTGTGCTAATCTGTACCAAAAAATGAAAATGAACATATAAACCTTACCTATAACATCAACCAGCATTCTGTATGTTTTCATTGGCATGCAATTAATGATGTTATGTAAATCCTGGTATGGCATTTCAAATGATAATTTAATATTATGTACCTTATATCAAAGAAAATCAAGTTATGGTTGTACAAATACTAATTTAATGATACCAAGTCAAGCACTGCGTTGTATCACAAAATCTTTCACAATCTTTTAAAAGTAATTTTTCAGTAATTCATCATTTTATGTAATGTAACGAGTCATTTCAACAATGTACTCTTCAACAAAATCTTTCATGCATTTTTTTATAAATGCTACAGGTACAATATTGAAGCTGATAAAGACATTTAATTCCCACAAAAAAAAATCTTTTTTTTTCAAATTCAATAAACATCACAAGGGCTTTAAGAACACAATTTTGCCCTTTCTTCTTTTTTTCCTTAACAATAATATTTTGGAATCAGTCTCCCATGAAAATATGAATAGTACGATAAATTCTGCTTGGTTTGTGATATTGAATGGGAACCAAAATAAACGCTTAGATAAAAACCTTTAAATGTGTGTAAGATCTAGTAAATTATAGCATATTACCACATTCACTATAAAACATAGACCTATATCGCATTAGGGAAAGTGTTTGTAGTTTGTCTAAGTCTATTTGAAAGTTGTGATTATGATATTATAGATTACTTCAGCTTCATTCATTTTGTGATTTGCCCCCAGTGTCATTACAATGCGTGTAGATTCAACAGGTTAACCAATGGAAGCCTACAATTGAGCAGTTGGTTTATTACAGGTGCACTATTTTTAAGCGTCTATAATTCTTCTATCTCATAGTTTACCTTCTGATAAAATCTCCCTCTTCAAGTTTTTATCAGTTTTTAAGCTCTTGTTTTCGGCCTTTTTTAAAATTCAAATTTGGTATTTTTGAAACAAATGATTATTCTTATGAGGAAAAAAAGGTTACTGTATCAACTGATAAGCTTAAACAAAGTAGTTAACACGGTTTCACTCATATCAAATACAGGATTAAGAAATGAGTCATTAATATTTAACTTTCACACTTATTTTTTCAACTTTGGTCCCGGTAACTTGATAGATCTTGTCATTACACAAATACAGATGTAATACCAATTACATTATGAAAAAAAAATGCTATTAACCTAAGCGTCTAATAGATTCTTGGCACTGGGCCACCTCTCTCTATTCACATATGCCTAAGTACAACAAACAAATCGAATAAAAATAATTATATCTTCAATTTCTATCAGCGTATTACCATTGTGAATGTCACAGTATGTTTCAGTCTTTTAGAATTGCTGATATTTCACCAATCAGCCACACCGTTGTGTAGCCTGTTTTTCAATGGCAATGCCTGCAAGTTGTTGTTGAATCAAGTGGGTCCATTGTGTCATACATTCCATTCCCATACAAGGCTAATCATTTGTTAACATGTAACCATTTAATGAAAGTTTTGATACACTTAATACATATATAACAATAAATATACGCAAAATTACAATTTTATACGAAGCATTTGCCATAAACTCCCTCCTTTAACGCAGACATTGGATCAACACAATCAATGAAATGTTTATTTTCAATTTCAAAACTGTTTTGTTTTCAGATTTAAAAAGTAGGAAATATTTCAATTTTACACCTTCAGCATGCTGTTATTACTTAAAATGGGGCCATTGGGCAATACTTTAACACAGATGGTCTTACATATCCAGGCAGTCTTAAGGCAAGAATATTAAAACATGGTGGCTTTTTTAAACCAATTTGCAGCTTGTTTATGTTTTATGTTCAACCTCAAAAATCATAAAAATCCTTGACAACTCAGTGAAGTTTGTGTACAATATAACAACTAATCCCATTATATTTTAACATATACATTCCAAGGCCAAGAATTTCACTTATTGCCTGTCTAAATGTCCATTTAACATAAGCCTCTAGGGATTATGAATAAGCTCTTAGTACCCTTGAAAGTGACACAAACGGTATGTACTATCTGGTATTAGGGGGTATATTAGCTATAATAGTCACCATTATCAACAAGACATGTTAGGTTCGTCTCCTTAGCCTACAGATAATAGACATGTTTTTTTCATTTCTAAATGACATCAGGTTCAATAATGACTACAAACTTACTTTCAACTTAACATCTTTCAATTTCTTGTTCATTCTAAGAAATAGTCAATCTGGCTATTTTCCTTCCGGCATTATTTATTGGACAAGTGTTCAAGTAAGCTTTAATCTCATGGGACATTAAGAATATTTGACCAGTGGCTATTAAACCATTATAATGTGATCAAAACAAGACCTGTGTCCTACTCCTGTCTATGTTAATGACATGCTATGCATCCAAATTACAGCTCATGAGATGTATTTAGCACATTTTAGATCTTGTTGTTTGAGTTTCTTGAGGAGACCTTATATGCCTAAACTTAAGGTAATCTTGGCAGCAGACTCCATGCCATTTGATCAGCGACAACTGTACCTGATCTCCATAACTGCCAGATGCAATACAATACTATAGGGTTTAACCATTTTACTTTCATTTTGTTTCACTTTTTAAAGTTTTAAAGCAAAAGTAGGTCAAGTTAAGACAAAATTACTGTTTCTGAATAAATGCAATAGTTATGTTACAAATTTAAAGCTTTTTGAGATACCTGCTTTAAAACGACATAGTTGGTATTTCTGTAGTGTTTATTGTTTTATGTTAAGAGTTTTAATAACCACTTCCTGAGGGTTATCAATAGAACTGATGTCAAATTAAACTATGAAGATAATTATCTATATACAACACTTTGAGTTTGATACAAATAAACCATGTTCTTAGGTCCTTGATATCTATTGTAAGCCATGACCTAGCAGAGATTTATATTGCTAATGGAATTTCTTCAGTATCATTTCCTTACAAGCACTGCCATCCAAAATTGTTTCAATTTTCACAATATTTCAGACTACATACTGTAAGATGACCTATCTCTCGCCTAGTTCTTATTTCATTAGATGAGTAACTGTCTCCAAAAACGAAAAACCAACACGAGACTCCCAAGATAACTTCTCAAGTCACAGCTCCATTTACCTTTCTAAGCCGTTCCTTCCCCTCACTTAATGAACAAATCTCTGCCTTTCTGTGACTACAAGACACAAAAAGCTCTGACCTTTCTAAAAATTAGCTTTCCTGTAACATCTCAGGCTACCACCCCATCAATCCATTACAAATCCAGACAACCTCTGCTGTGTCCAAGAGAACAGGTACAGACAGATTTTTGCTTTCTAATCAGGATAGCTGTCTCCTGTAATAAGGCGAGGGACACTCTCATCCATCTTGTTTTTTTGGTTTCTTCATGCTAATACATGGCGAATCATTCCCTCAGTAACAGATCATTTATAAGAAGGGACATTGGATTCAACAGATAACCCAGGTGTAGAATAGTTCATATTCTACTATATATTAAAACACGGTAGTTATAACTATGCTATATTGCAAAGAATTTAGAAATTATGTTTATACAGTCACAACCCCATTTGTATGTTTTTCATTATATTCAAAAAATTGCACTCCTAATTCATGATTTAATTCCCTAAGTAGGTCGGCCCTTCACATTGAGGGTTTTTTCCTGTATTTAATGAAAATATACAACAAAAATGTCTAATAAAAGCCTGCTTCATGAAAGTAATTACAGACAAAACATTTCTTAATTCGTGTTCATCAGAAATTCCTTGCAGCCATTACTTACAATACACTACAGACGGGACACAAAAGTATATTGTGAGCTTGACATTGTTTGTCCTTCAACTAAATGGTGGAATAATTCTGCTCTGATTCTCCTAAATGACAAGATACAAGTAGTCAGATAGTAAAATGATTACTAGGCTGAGGTTAGGCTGGGGGAAGCACATTCTTCAGAATCAGACTCAAGTTAAATCACCAAAACAGGCTTTATATCACAATGCAACTCACAAATATGCAATAGCAAGCTGTAGAACATCAAAGCATAGTAAAAAGAAAAAAGGTTGGTGACTGGCACACTGTCTTCTCTAACAAGTACCAACGTAATACATTGCTACAAAATTATAGGGCAAGAGAAGGACATCCATCACAACAGAGGCAAATGAAAAATTGAAGTTGACAACCATTTTCAGCAATGTCATAACAAATTTATCTATTCTGTTCTGATTTTGTTTTTAATTTCCTTAAAAAAAAATACCCATCATACTGTGGCACATCATGTTTTTTCACAGGGCCCAATAGGGGAGAAACCCCATGGCATAACAGTGACTAACTAAAGGCAATTATGCTAAAAAGCAGTAAAGATGTAGAATACTTTGAAAATGATATCCATGCAGAAGAGATGATTGTTTCCTTTGACAGGACTCTTGTCAATCAAATGTCATACTTCTATCATATGTAGAGAACTAATCAAATAGACTTTAAAAGGAACTTCTGTTTATCAAATCAAGCAGAATTTATAATACAGCAGAGATATAAACTGCTTATCAAACTCGAAAAATTGCTAATCAATTTTGAGCCATTCCATGCTTCCCTGTACTGTAGTATTTGGTTGATTTTGATAAATGCCTGCGTATGTCATAAAACATTTAAAGACTTTTCATTACTGTACAGACTTCCCACAAGGCTTTCAATGGTTAATATTTCTTACCACACCTACATACTGATTTCTTACTAAGTTTTTACACTGCGAGCAAAAAAGAAGTCAAATTTCTCTTCCATGGAGAGTCGGAGACCCATGTATGATAAATGAAATGATCACAATTTAGATCTCAATTCTAAATGTTTATTGCTTATTATCATGCAAGGCCCACACAGCTGACAAATTTAAGATTTGCCAGTATTTGTTGTAGTATCAGGGGCACTATCCCATCAAATCAAATGCTTTTTCATCACGGTTGACCAAGCATAGTGGTCTTCAGCTAGCTCTCATTTATCCATGTCCATTCATGTAACTGGACAATGGTCAATGCAGCCACTTGATCAAATACCTTGAAGAGCCCAAAGGAAACAGAAAGTTAAAGGATCAAACAGCCTATTTCTTTGTTTAGGTATTTACTGAGATAAGTAGAAAATGGAACCTTATGATCAAAATCAACAGAAAACATTAAAATGTTTAACTAACCCTATTCGTCCCATTTGATGTCAAATTTACTGTTCAATTAAAGCCAGTGAAGCAAAACAGAGAAAGATTTGCAAACTATGTGATGGACACCCCTACAGACATCTGAACATCATACTCAAAGTTTAACACCCTTTTTTTCACCAAATGGTCTCTCATCATATCTTAGATAACTGATGTGTCTTTTCTCACACCATTAAAAGATACCATTTTGAAGCAGTATGGGATATTGCCTTCATGGTGTCATTGGGTGATTCTCCATTTAAGGCATTCTATCTTGGCAAGCTTTTATCTTTGCACTTTAAGGGGTTCATCTGCCCCTCACAGTCTGGGTGTATTACAGACTGTGTTCATTCACCAGAAATAGAAATCACTGCTCGCAGGATTTTTTGTCTCAAAAAAAAATCAAATTGCACTTAGGCAATTCAACAGTGAACAGCAAATAAGCATGTTCTTGTTCATTATAAGTTCTGATACTGAAACTGAAGAAGAAATCAATTATTCTCTTTATATTACAAAGATAGACAACACATAGTAAACTCATATACCACTACCAGTATGAAACTGTGAACAAATAGTAAAGACACTCATTCTAGGGGCAGAATTTCCTGCCATTCTCCCAAACAAAGCACCGGTTTTAGTCATGAACAGTTCTCCCAGAATGGTTAAAATTAATTAATCTGACCAAACTAGGTTACTATAGCAGGAAATGTATTTCTTTTTGATGGCAAGACATGATTGAAAGAAATATAACTTCAGAACAATAGAATGGATACGAATGATCTCCACTTCATAAGAGATACATGTACTTCTTGTAATCAATATTCACCCCAAAGTACAACATGGTATAATTGCAAAAAGAATCCCCATTAAACACACTAACTCCATGCATAATTCAAAACAATGTTATACAAGGCAATAAGGCAAACCATCTGGGCCTAATTCAAAATACAAAAAAAAAACAATGATAAACAAGTGTGAGGAATAAGGTTACAAGTGTGCATCATTTATACATCAACTTATAAGTTCCCACCATTAAATATGCAAAAATTGATAATTAGATTTAATAGCTAGGTGTTCAGTTATAATTGTTCTTTACTTTTCAAAAGTATTTACTATTCCCCTGTTGTGCATATGTTTTGAAAATATTTTTTCAAATTCAAAAATGTTTCTGGTTGAATGTTTCTGAGTTGAACAAAGTGTGAATTCTAAGTACATGTACTTTCAATGAGCTTTGGGGGGAAAATGAAACCCAGGCCCACACAAATAGCTAGACAGGCACTATAGATCTGAGATTTAAAATCCCTTTTTTTGCACTTATGAAATCAATATGAGTGTTCACTAACATGAGTATCACAGCAATAAAACGAATAAAGTACAGGTCCATGATGAAAGGTGTCTGAAGCTGAAGGTGTAAATTGCCCATGATTACTTTCAAGTGTTTGTAATTGGCAAAAAACGATGTTACAAGCTGTTTGCTATCTAGTCAATCAATGACCTTTCTTCACAGACTCTTTTAGCACTATTCCAGAGGTCATCAATTGACCTCATGAAGAGGGGTGTTTATGGATTCAACTAATGACCACCAAGTCACCTTTTCAAAGGAAACAGCTTCTTTGTCTGTAAATTGTAATGTCTCTGGCATCAGGCCCTACAGTCATGAATAAGGCCCTGAGGTATTCATTCTAGCTAATTAAGGCCATTCTATGAGAATGCATTGGGACAAGAAAATACTGCTATGGGTTTCATTTTATCGTTTGTGTAAAGCCACATATAACTATTAGCTCCCTTATAAATTGTAACTCCTGTATATTCATGATGTAAGCCCAGTTGCTCGTATATATACGCACAGACACATATCAGCGTAAAGCTATTACCCTGGGACAGTCCCATTAACTTTTCACCTTCTACAACTAAAGTGACTTGCATGAAACCTTCATGCCAAAACTATTCCCCATTGACTAAAGTAACCTCTTTTCTTATCAAGTTCATAAAGATGAATAACGGCCCCAATAAAGCATTACTTTATGTTGACATTGTCCACAAAACAGCATGGCTAAATATATCGCAGTGGTAGAGTTGTTTAGGAAATATCTACTCATTTAAATATTTACAAAAGCTCAATCAATAGCCAACCAAACAATGGTGGTATTCTTGACTAATACTGTCATCGAGAGATCAATACTACGAGTTGTTATCTAAAAAAAGGGGAAAAATGAAAAATGATTCTATTTATGGTACCTGTAATTAACATGAAAGTATGTCGCAGTGACGCTCACAATCAGGTAACAACATCACAAAGACCCAGGTTGAATGGTAAATCTCCTATTAATTAAGGTTGGACGATCTGTTTGAATATATCATAAGCCTGACATGGAACACAGGAAAATGTTTAACAAAGGTTTCAAGTGCATATATATCAAAACATATTTACATTGCTACATCTGTGGATATACATTGTCATTCAAATTGTTTTAATAATATCATAGATATTCTAATGTTATGAAAACCATACAAAGGGCCTTTGATGATGATATCATACATTAATTACCAGTATTATTATACTTCTTTCATGACAATCTTCAATGGGGCTTCATGTTGTACTCATCAGACATCAATGACTTCAATATGTCTTCATACTCTATACTACTATCAGTTGATATCAAGTGTCATTTGTTCCTCACAAGTGCAATTTTAATAGTTTGTAAGCCCATTTCTTTGTATTCCTATCTGATAAATAGGTATTCAAATTGTCTTTTAATAAATTCAAAAATGAAGCTATTCGGAGTGGCTTTTTTACTTTTTATTGTCAAATTGTCAGCTGGTACTGGCATTAAAATTGTCATCTGTTGGTAGAAATCATACAGTAGCCTACACTGTAACAGTATCATTGAATACATGAATGACCAACACTAATAAATGTCAATGCGTCTCAGATTCAGAAAATATCTACAAATTTCGCTACAGGCTTTCAATCTAACAATTTATTGATGGAAGTATTGATAAAAATGCCACTATATTTCTGTGGTTAAAACGTTTCAATTTCTCCAGATTGGTTCTTACACTATAATATCTTACAGGCATAAAATGTGAATGTGCGAGAATAAGACACTGGGCTCCTGAGGAATGAGAATTTCTTACAAGCTGCCACCCAAATCAAATCAAGGGTAATTCTTGTTCCAATAATGGTCACATAAATTAATAATACATCCTTTTTCTGATGAGCTGCATCAATTCTTATTTATTTCATCCTTAAAAATCACAAACATTCTGCAAAAATATTGTATTTTTCCCACAGCAATTTATGATCCATACAAGCACTGTTGTATCCTTTTTCTTTCAAAACTTTAACAATTCCATTCATTGTATTTCTCAATAGCGATACAGTACTGTTCCAATCTGTATGGTGTTATTCTTTTCTTTTTCATAAAATGTGCACTGGTTGAACAATCAATAGTTCATTTCAATGCAAAAAAACTCCCGTCTTCTATACAGTCTATGGAATCTATTGAAACATTTGTGTGTAGCAGTTACGAATAAAGATATCTGTATAATGAAATCATATCTCACACAGTGACAATGCTATAGACCATCAAAGAGGACCAAATAGAAAGTGATCAACTAACCTTATCAAAGATGAATAGAAATAACGATGAATCTCCCATAGCTAATGTAGGCCATGATCAGGTGTTGATTTGCACTTTTAAAGTAAAGTAAGATGGCATAATTTATTATACTACATATTATACATCTGCATATGTAGTAATATTTCTTGCAATCATAATTATTTCAAAACAACCAAATATGATTGAATGAAAAGGAGGACAAGAAAAAGTTTTATTTTCATTTGTGGTCTACGATGAATCTTGGAAGTCACATCTGTTACTATTTACTCTGACAAAAAATCAAACTTGTATAAAAATTAACAAATGTCAACTCAACTGCTAAATTTCCAATACTAAAAATACTCTGTAAACACAAAATGTGTATTCAAATTCAAACATGAAGGGATTTGTCACTATATATTTCCAACACTTAAACCTAACAAATAAATTGATCTTGAAAGAAAGAATAATATTAAAAAACTATCTACTAGAACATACACCACTGAAAAATAGGTTTTCATGAACGAGTTCCACAGAAATCTTCCAAATGGATATAGACATGTCATTTGTTTATCATATTATTGCTCAAATTCACAGCTTGTTATTTTGACTGTCTAGGCAAAGCAATGATCAGGAACAAACAATTATAACCTGTTATTATGCTTATGAAATAAGACTTTGATAATTGCTAGATATGTTTTTCTTACTTAATTAACCAGGACAACGTACGTTTGTATGGAGATCTAAACTTCACAAGTTAACTTGAAGCCAGGTATACTTTCATGACAGTATCATAATGTCATTATCCAAATTGTAACGAAACAACGTTTGTAAGCAAAAGAAGAGTTGCGAAATCGCTACAATAAAAAGAATATGAATAGTCAATAATAATAATCTTACCTTTTGGATTTTATTGCTGAGATTCGTATACAAAGTTATAACTAATCCAGGTATATTTATCCACCTTTCGAAATGTTTACACGCTTAGCCGCCATTTTCAGCAGTCACGTGATTGGGGAAATCTAATATTTACAACGAGGCAGGGTTTCCCCATAATAAAACATTACAAAGTTACAGCTTTTCAGGTCTACGTAAGAACTGTAGGATTTACTTAGAATTCTCCTAAGAAAACTTTGGTATTTTAATGTGAAAAGTAAAAAGTGGATGTTCGTCGAGAAAACTAATCTCTTGTAATAGAAGAAAAGAATAAACACAAAAAGATAGAAGAAAAGAATAAACACAAAAAGATCATATGATGAATTCTCTGATTGTTTTATTCATCAAACATCTATGCAAGACACAAAAATAGGACATATGACCATACTGTTTCACAAAATTCTACAAATAGGACAATTCAATAGATCATACTCATATAAGAAATGGCAGATCATGCAAATCTAGCATCGTGGAATAAAACAAAAGCAGAAAGATTTAGGTCTCTGATCTGTCACATAATAATCAATACACATATTCCATGGTACCTAATCTTGCATGACAATATTTTGCTTCATTCCAATATGCCAGTAAGCATTCTCTGTCCCCTTTCTCTTGCAAATCACAGATAAGAATCAGCACTCAATTATTACATTAGAGGAGGATTATGATTCCAAATCTTTAGGGGGTTCAATACATTTTTTTGGTCAAGATTGAGACTAAATTTATTTCCAAGACATGCAATTTTTTCCCCACAAATTCATGTTCATAATTTTAAAACAAATAATTCACATTTTTTTAATAATGGTATTTACATCATAACATTTATCCCTGTAGTTTTAAATGTTATACTATTCTGGATCTCATTGCATTTACACAAATGAACATGCATGAAGTTAACAGGGGTGATCAAAAATCAATGAACAAGTGCATTTTGAGCTAAAATCATGTTTCAGGGAAGAGCTTGGTAAAGTCACATGCTCCTAGATTAATTATACTGCTGAAGATAAAGCATATAACACAAAGTCAAATCAAAGTCAGAAGAACATCTTTAAATAATTAAAATAATTTGCGAAGAACAATCTTACAACATTAAAAATCCATATAATATAACTACAATGAAAACTGATATATCTATATAATTTGAATGTCTCTTCCACACATTTTTGACAAGAAATCAAGAATGACAGCTTATAATCATATTTACACAAAGACACGTTCTATGATAAAATATAAAATCCTTTCTTTGCCACATGAGGAGTTATCACAAGAATTTCACCATACAATGACCTACCAACATAACATATATCATAGATTTAATAATAGTAGTGTACAATTTCAACAGCAGTCTCATTTTTTACCTACAAAATAACAATTAGTATGCACTAAAATATTCTACTTTGCTTTCTCTATTACTTACTACCTCATATTCAAGTACCATTGGGTGTTTTTTTAAGATACTTTCATCTTATTATTCAAAGATTCTTATGAATTTCTGGTGTGCAAACTACTAAAGGTGTTACATTTTTTTAGGAAAAAATATTTCTACATCTTTAAAATTAGTTCCAGTGTTAATAAATTAATATAAACATACATATACACAATAAGAAAGCTCAATAAATCTATCTTGGTTTAGTCAGCATGCATATAAATTCCACTCAAATCCTTCTCTATTGGTTTCATTAAAAAATCCATGCTTAAATACACAAAAAAATATAGTTTCATTCAGGGTTCTTCTACAAATCTGGTAACCAAAATGAAAGCACCACTCTTTCGATACCTTTTCCTGTGAAATACATTCCACAAATTTGAGATTCAGAAAATTTAACTTAGAAGAAAAAAAAGAGTATTTCTATCTAACTCTTGGTGAGCAACCATACAGGGCTATGATTTTCTTTTGACACAGTAAACAAGTCATGGCAGTGTCTCACATCAACACATAGTGGCAATGACCATACAGGTCACATATAAATAGTCTCATAAAGTCACACATTCTTTACATGGGAAAGAATCTATGTATAGAGAGCAAACTTCTTTACAGTAATAGATAATATTTTCTCTCAAAAAAATAACTGTGAAAAATCTCTTTCCTATGTGGTAATTCTACCTCTACCTTTTTGAACTACCATTCCTTAAAGAGACCAAGAGGTAAAAAAAATTACTAGGATTTACTAGTATATATCTATAATTTTTCATAAAATATCCACATAGGGATTTTTGACTTCGGAATATAATTCTTCCAGTTAAATAAAGAATAGAGAAATTCTACATAGGCAATGGTAAATTGTATAGCCCTTTGCCATTAATTTGATTTTACTCTTTTGGATGCTGGTCCATCGCCACTTGCTTGTGCAGACACTGGTACAACTACTATCGTTTTAGTTCCAGGGGTGGCGCCTGCTGCAGTGACAACTGTCAATGAGCTTGTATTGTTAACATTTGCCGTAACATTAGCAGCATGATTAGCTGTTCCTAGAACTGAATGGCTTGTTATGACTTGGGCCTGTGGTTTGTTTCCTGCTTGAATTTTAGGAGGCTCACTCTCCAAGGAACCTAACGCCATGACATTCCCGAGATCAATAAACTGAAAGAAAAAAGAAATAAGAATAAGTTGTCATTTCATTGGTGTCAGCGTGCAAACCACAGATAGTTTACACAAAAAAAGGGAAAATTTCAAAATTGACTTTCTTAGCTAAAATAATCAACAAAGTAGGAGCTAAGCCTTACTTGTCTTACTTCTCCCATGACTGCTATTGGTGTCTCTCCTGTAGCTGCTGCCACCTTGTGTTCAACTAGGTAGAACATGTATTCATCATAGAGAAGGCGAATCAAATGGAAAGATCCAAAACTGGCTGCACTTCTCAGCGTCAGGTCTCTGATCACCATAGAGCTGTAAAAGAATCATTGGATTTTATTTTATCACAAACGTCTTTGTTAAAGATATTATTTAACAAATCCATCAAGATTACAACTTGACTCCATAACATGTTAAAGAAACATTTCATGATGATTCTTGCTTTATAAATTGAACATGATTTTTAGCAGAAGAAAAAAACGGGTAGAAAGTTTACATTTCTCCCGTTCAAAGCAGAATTTTAAAGAAAAAATGATAAATTCTTATTGTGAAGAAATCCAATGTTAAAAAAAAATCAATAATTTTATTTCTTCAGAGTTTACGTAAATAAACTAAAACATGCAACTCCATATACCTGTAAAATGACCACTTGAGCAAAAACTGTCTGGCTGCCTTTGGGAAATGACCACTCCCTTCATGTGGCTTGAGGACCTGATTGACTACCCCTTCCAGCCACACAGCCCATTGTTCAAGGCTGTTCTGTTGTTGCAGGGTCTTCTTGAAATCTTGTTCCATTTGGTGCACAACACTGTCATCACACTGACAGACCCATGATGCTTGCTCCTAATATTCACAAACAAAAATTTAAAGAATGAGTCAAATCATTGTTATTCACTTCTGTGTCATGTCAATACACTGTTATTGTCATTTTTACAGATGAATTATTGAAGGATGGAAATGATTGAAAGGTTGCAAAGTTAATCCATCCTACCTGTACGTTTGCAAAGTCCACTCTGTTAAGATCAGTCAGCATTTGTGTGATTTGAGATGTATTCTGTAAGACCGCTCTAGCAGCTTGTGCCAAATGATTTAATGAGGTATACCTTCTTAAAGTCTGTGCAAAGGCACTCACAGCACCGTGCTAAAAAAAGAGAGAGAGAAAAGTAGTGTTACTATCATTCTGTAACATTAGTCTGACAGCTGAGTGCCAAAAAGTACCCTAGTTAACGAATTGATGTGCAAATCCGATGAGGACGCAGGCTCACCCAGTGCAAATGATGTGTTTTGATATAAGAA